>CAMOHE010032808.1:0-16493 GCA_946598075.1 Artocarpus hirsutus | reverse complement strand
GTTGAAAATTTGAAAGAATCAAATAATTTATGTCTGTTTGTCGGTTGAATTAATTTTGTGAACAAAATTAATTCAAGATAAACTTGTTGAATTATTGGGGTCAGATAATTCTTGTTTGTTTATCAGTTGATTTAATTTTGGATAAATTAAATCAAGATAAACTTGTAGAATTATTAGGAATCTATTTATTTTCTAAGAGATTATCTAGATAAAGTTGTTTTAATTAGATAACTTCTCTATTGGGTTATTTGAATTAAAACTAAGGCTTTATCCTATAGAATCTCGGGTGAAAAATAAAAGATTCACATGATTTTTATTTCGGCAGTTCGGCATGTCAAACTTAAAGTTCGGCCTGCCGATCAGGCAAGTTCGGCCTGCCTATGAAAAAGTTCAGCCTGCCTATGCGTGAATTAAAAATCGCGCATTTTCACACGTTTTTACGCGTATCTTATCCAATATAGACCCGAATTTGGTTTTGTTTTAAATTTTTGAGACCTTATCTGATAAGGAATGACCCTAGACCTAACCTCTATAAATAGGGAGTGAGTCTAATGAGTTATTTAGATCAATAGAGAGATTAAGAGTGATACTCTACTGGTAAGAATCTGAAACTCCCTGAGAGCTCTTGTTCACAAATCACGAACACTAGCTTTGGGTTCTCTCAATTGGTTGGAAGGAGAGTCACCTTGAGGAAGAGCTGTACGTGTGAGCCTACACTCACTCCGATCGTGGATAGAGAATAGTAAAGAAGACCAGTTGGTTGAGGCTCTTCTGGAACGTTACTTCTCTACACAGATTTTGGGAGCTTTTCGGCGCATACAAGGTCAGTAAGATCAGGTTAATTTATACATATAGCATGTCAAACTTGTGTTTTGAAAAATACTCTGATTTAAAATTTTTAAAATTTCGCTGCATATTATTTTTCCAACAAGTGAGATAATGGAATGTAAGATAAAAATAATCGGAATGGTAAGACAAAACTTGTCTTTAAGCCAATTATAGATAATCCTATGAGGATACGATACATTATGCAATGTCATGGAGACTTAGCTATACGGGCTTCATAATTCTATATAGTTCAAAAGTGCAGCTCTAAGCTTTTAGTGGAGTGGCGTTGAAGTTGATAATTATGAAATGCATATATGGGACATTGGATTCCATAATTATCAGGAGCTTGAACTATATAGGTCCCTTTGCTAGCTCACAAAAATCTTGTAATGATACGGCATGTTTTTTCAATAATTGGTGACTTATGTAAGATTTTTCAGATTGGCTAAAATTCGGTAAAATCAGATAATTCATGTTTGTTTATCGATTGAATTAATTTTGTAATAAATTTAATTCAAGATAAACTTGTTGAATTATCAGAAATATTTATTTTCCTAGAGATTATCTCAATATGGTTGTTTTAATTAGATAACTTATCTATTAAGTTATTTGAATTAAAACTAAGGCTCTATCTTAAGAATCTCGGGTGGGAAATAAAGATTCGCAGGGATCTTTTATCAGAGGTTCTGCAGGCCAATCTTTAAGTTCGGCCTACCGATTGAGGACGTTCAGCAAGCTGATCTACTAATTCGGCTTGCCGATTAGGCGATTAAAAGATTGATGATGCGTTTCTACACGGATTTTATCAGATATTGATCCGAGTTTGACTCTAATTCAAATTTTTGAGGCCTTATTTGATAAGGACTGACTCCTAGGCCCAACCTCTATATAAAAGGGAATGAGTCTCTTTATTATTTAGATCAATTGAGAAATATAGAGTGAGACTCTGTCAGTGAGATCTTGAAACTCCCCAAAGAGCTATCATTCACAAATCACGAATTATAGCTTTGGGTATTTCTCAACTGGTTGGAAGGAGAGTCACCTGGTGGAAAAGTTGAACGACATAAGCCCACACTCACTCCGATCATAGATTGAGAATAGCAAAGAAGACTAGTTGGTTGAGGCTTTTTTGAAACGTTGCTTCTCTTCACGGATTGTAGGAGTTATTCGGCATTCAAAAGTTAGTAAAATCTAGTTAATTTATGTATATAGTGTATCAAACTTGTGTTTTAGAAAATACTTTGATATAAAAAAATTTTAAAATTCCCCTACGTACTATTTTTCCAACAATTTACTATAAAATATTCTCAAAACTTGCTATTTACTAAAAAAAAAAAGATTTAAAATTATGCTATGTCCCTCATTCTCTGTTAAAACTTTTAGCCTTTTTGTTATTTTTGTTAAATATTGAGAACTTTTTTATAAGCAAATATTGAAAATTTTTTAATCTTAAGTTTAAACTGCCTAAACATATGAGTGATTTGGTTTGATTTAGTTTTTATCAAAAATATCAAACTGTTAAAACCAACCAAAAATCAAATTTATTTTTAATTAGAGCAGTTGTTTGTAGAAGAAAACTACCCAACCTACCCATAAATGCCCCTATTTGGAAGGGTCACATTGAACAAATAATTTATTAATTTGTTAAATTATTAGTTTTTAACTATGTAACTAATTGATTTATTTATTAAATTAATTATCAATTATTAAGACAAGTACAATCATCTTACAAGGAAATTGTTTAGCTTCTAACTTAGGGCATAAGTGAATTTTCCTAGTAATATGAATTAAATTATTTAATTCTTTTTTAAAAAATAATTACACAATTATTCTTTTAATTTAATTCCTATTTAAGAACTTGCTAGTCAATTAGCATAATATGAGACAAAATTAAACTCTAATCGTGTGTTTTGCATTGGATTAGATCCTGTGAGTAAGTCCAATGATTTAAAGGATGCAAGTGTTTGAAAATCAAATAGGAACTTTGCGTGTAGCATGGCAACTCATGTTTTCAACAAAACATTTTATGTCAAGTATGATATGCATGATCTACGTTGCCACATTTATATTATATGTCATATATGATGTTATGTCATACTGTATGCTCATAATAAGTTAAGTGGAACGAATGAGATATGTTAAGTTAAGAGTAATGTACCAATTTCTGGACTTACAATGAGAATTACCAGCCTCTCAACCTACAAGAAGAATCATGTTAAGTATAAGTTTATGATCTCGAAGTGGTTGGAGACCTTATAAACCCTAGCCTCCCGATGCTTGATAGACTAGATAAGTGGTAGGATGATAAGTGAAGATGGGAATGGAGATTGCTTATACAATGTTAATTCTGCAAATTTGTTTTGATATAGAACACTTTTAGTAAAGTATCAATATCACCTGCAAATTAAGTTATATATATTTTAGACCAAGGTTTTACACCAAGCAACCTTAGGCTATATAAAGTTTAAGACAATTTCGTTACGCAAGTTGCTTGCTATTTAATTTCTTATCAAAATTTAAATTAATAAGGTTTTAAAACAAATATTCCACAAATTTAAAATATTAATTTAAGATTTGTTTAAATAGCTTAAGTAACGACCTCGTTAAGTTAGATGGTTAAAAAGGATTTAGGTGAAGAAGAGATAGATTTCAAATTAGTAGAACCCTAAAAACAAGAAAAGTGAGATTCCAACAGAGAGCCATGCATCTTACTCACTCACTACGCCGACAAGAGTGTCATATCTTGTCACTTAACACACGCTAACACGGGCAATTGTTACATCTCGATTACATTGAAGAGCACTACTTCAAATCTTCTAGTAATGACCCTAACGAGCATCACATCTTGCTCGTAATGTCGAAGCAAACGAGAGAGATGTTTAAAAAATAAAAAATGAACCAAATATCATATTTTCAAATCTTAACGAAAGTGGATAGCAATTCTTAACACGTTAAGTAAATAGAAGTTTAAAATTTTGTAAATTTTAAGTTTTTCTTTTACGTTTTTCTCTCCCTCGTTTGCATCTTTCTGTTTATCTCTTCCATCTCTCTATCTCTGTTTCTCTATGTTGATTACCATCTCACTCTCTCTCTCTCTCTCTCTCTTCAACAATTGTGCAATTATTGAGAGAATAGCTCTGCATTGAAGATTGCGAGTTGTGGCATAATCATGATGGATTATCTCCAACGTTCATGTCGTTGTGCCTATGCAAGGCTTCACGGCAATTCTCATCGTCGCAAGGCAGGCTTCATCATTTGTTGTCGGTCGACTTTGTGAGCTCGCTGATCACACAGACTATTCTCAAAGGGGAGACACCGACAATGGAGACAGCGATGAGTTCGAAGGCCAAGGCAAGGAGAGCCTCCCCAATGAGAATGATGATGTCCTCGATAAAGATCTTGTGGTTTGTCAAATATTTGTAGTGTAAAGGGGAAGAAAGGGCATGGGGAGAGAAAGATACAGAACAAGTGATTTTTTTTTTCTTATGTTGTCATTGAGCTCTGTCGATTAAATTTTTTGGTAAATCCACGAATTTACTAAGATTTACTAGTAAATCTATAAATATGTGGATTTATTAGTCAATAACAGTGGTGACGGCGACAATAGTGGATCTAAGCTTTTAGGAGAGGAGAAAAGAAAGTTAAGAAGAGAAAGATTTAATGGCATTAATGTTTTTTTTTTTTTTTCATTTATGTTGAAAATCTAATTTATTATGTTATGCTATTTGCTACCCTTATGAAAATATTAATTTATTATTTTCTAATCTTTATCTAAAATATGCTTTTCTCTTCTTCTCTCTTAGAAAACCTAAGCAATTATGAAAAGCTATAAAAATAACTAAAATTGTGAGGAGCATGATTGTAATCATGCATATAAGAGAGTTCCCTATTTACTCTATAATTAAAGGACATAAATCTCAACTTGCCTGTTTGAGAGGACTTGCTACAAACTGCTTATGAAAGTGTTTAGATGATCTTCAGGAGTACTTTTGTTTTCTAAAAATGCTTATTGTCAAAGTCATAAAATGTGACTTCTCAAAAAAACATTTCTAAAATAGATTTTAAAACTTATACTAAAGTGTTGATAATGCATTATAAGCTTAACTATAATATTTTTGTAACTTTTTTTAAAAAAAATTGAAACTATATTGATCAATTAAAAACATTTTTAAAAATATAATTCTAAACACTTATAAAAAAGTTACAGCTTTTACTTCTCTTTTTTACCGACTAAAAACATAAGCAAAAACTATACCAAACGGGCGAAGAGTACCTCTATCAAAAGGAAAATCAGTAGTGATCTGTCTATATAGTCCCTTGAATTAGTGTGAACTTCTCGCTCTACGTTAATTAAGCCACCAAGGGTATATGAATTTCCACTGCAAACACTGCTACTTAATTTTCTATTTTTATTGAAGTTATGTTAACCATAACATCATAAGTTAATAAAAAAAAATTAAAAGGAGTGGAGAATGGATTTACTTACTTGTGGAGAACGATCCATAAGTTATTATTAGATCTCAGGAAGGTTCTACATAGTCATTTCCACAGAAACATTATTTAAATACAATAAAAATAATTAAAAAATCATCAGAATAATTACAAAATCAAACCCCTTTTTTTGGAATGAGCTAAACCTATTTCATGTTTTAACAGTAGAACTAAACTCATTTCCACTCTATTAGATTAATATAATGTACAGATTAATCTCAATTAATACATTGATTAAAATAATTTCACAAATCAAAAATCAAACTAAAAGCACAAATTTTTTTTCTCTAAAGAAATTTCTAATATTGCATAGATCAATCTTCAAAACACAATTGGACTGAAGATAAAATATATATATATATATATATATATATTACAATTACACATAGATTGATTTACAAATCAATCTAAAAACACAATTAATTTACAAAACAATTCAGTGTCCGTCAACTTCAAAAACAATAAGTATATTATATAGCCGTAAAACCCAAATCTGGCCAAGCGAACCACCATTCGGGGAGGAGCGAATGGCGCTAAGCGAAACCGAGACTAGTGTGAAACTCAGATCCGGCCAAGAGAATCACCTTTCGTAGAGGAACAAAGGACACTATAAGAACACGATGATGGTGCGCAAGAAGCTAGTGTGTCTAGTGATTGATGGTTCAGCGATGGCGTTGGCCATGAGATCCATGCCGACAAGCAACCCGTGCAGTGTGACGACTGTGATGACATAGATGGGAGCACAAAGGCCGACGGCTGGCCATGCAGAGGGCCAAGGTGATGGCGAAGGGAAGAAACCTTAGTGCGTCCGTACTCGGAAGAGGGCACGAACCATGGCCGAGACCAGAGTAGATCCGGCGACAACAGAATGTTGATGGAGAAGAGGACAAGCGAAGAGAGAGAGAGAGTTCAAAGCAAAATAGCGAGAGTTTTTTTTATTTTTATTTTTTATTTTTGAAGGGAGAGACGTGCAGAGATTGGGTCAGAGAGGGGAAAAAACCAGACTGAAATAGTGGGCCGTTGGTTTTCGTTCTCTAAAGTGTTTTGAAAATGTTTTTGTGTTTTTTTGAGAATAAAAGTTTTAAAAACGCTTTTAATATAATTTTTTTAAAAATTTTTATTCTTTAAAACAAAAATATTTTTATCTGTTTTAAAAAAATACCATACAATCTTAACATATAAACAAGACTATGTTTTAACTTTGTAATCATTTTATATTATTTATCTGTAAAATTCGAACGGCTCAAAAAATATTCTCGAAAATAAAAACATTCTTCACCACAACTTTTTTCAAGTTAAAGCCCCTCCCTCTCTCAGTTTTTTTTTTTTTTTCCTTGTTCGTTTTTAGTTCTTTCCCCTTCAATATAGCAATAGTTTTAGGAGCATTTTTTTTGGTAAGGAAAAGTCTGAGATTAAAGATTAGCAAGCCAAAAATAATCTTGAATTTGACGATGCCCATCTCCCCATGTGTCATGGTTCTTAGACGTTGTAGGAGAAGATATCCCTAGCCTCTCTCTGGATCACAAACCCAAAGAAAAACATAGGAAACAAACTTGCTCCTTTGACTCATCAAAGTAACATGAAAGTTTCAATATTGAGAATATTTTTCCCTATTATTATTGGTATTTTTAGGTTGAAAAATCAAACAAAATAGTTGGTCGACGAGATCAATCACAACAAGATAAGTTAGCTTCTATTGATCAAAACTACGTGCTACATCTAATTGCATGAAAACTACTGAGAGCACAAATAGAAAAAAAGAAAAAGACCCTTTTGATTTTTGAAGGCTTCCGAAAATGAGAGCCCAAAACTCGCCACCCAAATGATGAATACCACGAAACGGTTCCTTTGGTTAAGAAAGCCACTCTTTGGTACCATCGCTCTTTTCGGTACTCTATTCTCGAAAAGAAAGGAGGAGAAAACAACCAAAGAAACTCCCACAGACAAACACAGATGATCAAGATGGTAGAAGAAGAAAAATGAAAATTTGAAGCTAGACAAAAAGAAAAAGAAAAACGACAACAATTTTTTTTTATACATATCTCAATAAAAACAATGAGCAAAGAAAGCAGTGGCAATGGCATGATAAAGGCATGGGAGGCGACAATGAAGAGGACACAATTAGCTGCCAAGAGACGAGCCAACACCATATTTGGAACAACAATGTCGTCGGCGGCCATTAGCCCCAGCACGGGGAACCACAACAACGAGGACAATGACAACGAGGAGGAGGACTACAATGAAGAAGACAACTACAACATCAGCCGTGCGGTGGTGGGGTGCGAGGTGTACCACGCGGAGAAAGTGCTTCCGAACGGGGACTACTACACAGGGCAGTGGTCCGACAGCTTTCCGCACGGGCAGGGGAAGTACTTGTGGACAGATGGGTGCATGTACGTGGGGGAGTGGTTTAGGGGGAAGAGCATGGGGAGAGGCCGATTCAGCTGGCCGTCGGGGGCCACATACGAGGGAGAATTCAAGAGCGGATACATGGATGGGACGGGGACATACACAGGTCCCAATGGGGACACTTACAAAGGCCAATGGGTCATGAACTTGAAGCATGGCCATGGTGTTAAGAATTATTTCACTGGGGACGTCTACGATGGAGAATGGCGACGTGGCTTGCAGGCAAGCATAAAAAACTTGCTCAAAAAAAAAAGCAATACATATGTTTTGATGGTGACAATCGAATTGCAGAGAGAGAGGATTTTTTAAATACTATCTTGTTTTTATAGATGAATAGAAATCAATGAGATGAAATGATTAAAAACAGAATTTGCCATTCTGCAAATTTTATACTTTGATAAAAGCAAAAGTGATTTGTAGTAGATTTCTCCGTATACGTATTTTCATGGATAATGTGTTACAGGAAGGTCAAGGGAGATACCTATGGAGAGACGGCAACTGCTACGTTGGAGAATGGAAGAACGGCGAGATTTGCGGGAGAGGGGTGTTAATCTGGAAGAACGGTAAGCGTTATGACGGTTATTGGGAAGACGGTGTTCCAAAGGGGAATGGGACGTTCAAGTGGCCAGACGGGAGCTTCTATGTGGGGAACTGGAGTAAGGACCCCAGAGAGCAGAACGGGAGTTATTACCCATCTGGGTCGTCCCCTGATGGGAATCTTGAGTGGGACCCACAAGAGGTTTATGATCATGATCTGAGTGAGTGTAGAGTTTGTCCTGGAGAGAAGGTGTCCATAATGCCTTCCCAGAAGAAGCTGGCTGTTTGGAGATCTTCCAAGGGTGGCGAAAGTGGTGGCGGAGAGAAGCCGAGGAGGTTCTCAGTGGACGGACGGATGAGCACTGCGGTGGAGCGGCCGTTTGATAGGATGAAGCTGTGGGGTGGTGGTGGGGAAGAGTGTAGGATTGAGGGTTTGGAGGATGGGAGTGGGGGTGTTGGGCAGAGTATGAGAGTGTTTAGGAAGGGAAAGAGGCAAGGAGAGACCATTTGTAAAGGGCATAAGAATTATGAGCTCATGCTAAATTTGCAGCTTGGTATCAGGCATGTTTCATATTTTATATAATTACATTTTAGTTGGTTTATGTCAAAAATCAGGCTCTACTAAAATTCTATTGTCTATATTGCTCTGGTTTTTTTTTTTTTTTTTTGGTCCCATTTTCTCTGTTTTCTTCTCTTTGTAGTCATGAGGCATATTGTATTGAATGAATTGGACTTAACAAAGCCATTATACTTCTCTACTTTTTAATGCAGCATGAAAGTTGTTTCTAGCAGATAACTATTTGCCTAACAAAAGAAAAAAAAAAAAAAACTATTTGGTTCCTCTGCTCTTTTTGTCTTCCTTTTTTTTTTTTAATTCCTTTTGTTATATGCATGAAAATCATTAGAATCAATTAAACTTAAGAAAGGCACCGTGCTAATACACTTCTTGCTTAACAAAGTAATCAACTTGTTCATATAATTTTGTTAAAAAGAAACCAATTATTCTGCATTTTAAATCAACTCCCACCCAACCCTGTTTTTCAGGCTGTTTTGTGCTTCCAAGTATTTATTTGATGCGCATATTGACATAAATAGTAAAATTATGTGTTTATTTGACAACTGATTATCAAAATGTGGCGGTGATGAATTGCATTCAGGCATGCTGTTGGAAGACCAGCTCCAACTGCATCCGTTGATCTTAAGCCTTCGGCTTTCGACGCGAAGGACAAACTATGGACAAGATTTCCCCCAGAAGGAAGTAAATATACTCCCCCACACCAATCCTGTGAATTTAAATGGAAGGATTACTGTCCATTAGTTTTCAGGTCAGGCATTGTTATTTCTACATATTCATTTTTATTTTTTTCATGGATTTTTAGGATTTTTGAAGTTGTGGGTCCCTGAACTTTTTTTCCTTACCGATTAGTCTCTCAACTTAATTTTAAAAAAGAATGAAGAAAATTTTCAAAATATTTAATAGAGACAATCGTTGGCCGATGTGTAAAAACTTGAAATTTCGTATTAAAAAAAAATCTCATAAGGGGGGACTGTTTATGTAAAATTTGGAGCTATATAGTGATGGATTGTGTGATAACCTGTATAAAATTTTAAAAATTTATCATATACTTCATGGATATGATTTGAGAACCAAAACTGCCAAAAAAAAATTTTTAGGGATTAATTGGCAAAAAAAAAAAATATCTAGAAAGCTGGCACAATCCAAGGTGTGCAGGGACTAACTGGTCTAAATTCTTTATAATACATTAGATGGCTGATGACTAAGGTGTTTATTTTGTGAACTTGATTTGTGCTCAGAACATTAAGGAAGCTATTCAAAGTGGACCCCGCTGATTACATGATTTCTATATGCGGGAATGAGGCTCTTAGGGAACTCTCTTCTCCTGGAAAAAGTGGTAGTTTCTTTTACTTGACAAATGATGACCGTTACATGATCAAGACTATAAAGAAGTCAGAAGCAAAAGTGAGTTTTTATGTGTACTTTTTTCTACTTCTTATGTACTTGTGTCTGAAAGTAAACTCTGGTTAATTATAGCTAAACTTGTAATCTTTGTTTCATTGAAAAAGGTGCTTTTAAGGATGCTTTCAGCCTATTACAACCATGTTCGAGCCTTTGAGAATACTCTAGTCACCAAATTTTATGGCCTACATTGCGTCAAATTAATGGGGCAACCAATTCAGAAGAAGGTAGAGGAATGCCAAACTTCATTAGAAACCAAAACTTACACAGGAAGTTTTTTAATGAAGTGATAAGAAGGCTGTTATTTCTTTCATTTAGAGCTTGTTATGGAAAATATTTAACTGATTGGTACTGTATTATTAAGGTACGATTCATCATCATGGGGAACCTCTTCTGTACTGAATATACGATTCATAGACGTTTCGACTTGAAAGGGTCTGTCTTGGGCCGTACAACTGATAAGCCTGAGACAGAGATTGATGAAACCACAATCTTGAAGGACCTTGATCTTAACTTCATGTTCCGGCTTCAGAAGTCATGGTTTCAAGAGTTTTCTAGGTGAGTGTGTGAAGACAAAGCCTCCTAGTTGCCCTATGGTATGACCAATCAAATTTAGCCATATCATGCAACGCTTTTTCAGATGTTAGATAATCATTAAAATTTTTTATTGTTGGGGTCTAACATTATCGAGTAGCTCAAATTCCAACGGCTCAATAATTGATTAGTTCATCATCCAATGCATGATAGTTTATTTGTACCATACAACCAGAAAAAAGACTGATTGTACTGCAGTTTTGGCTCAACTCCACATATTGCTTGAAAGTTTCTAGTGCTTCATTTTCCCTCCAGCTTCTTGGTGGCATAATATGTTACTCTTTGTCTTACCAAGTTGGCCTGCCATGGTTCTTACATATTTTTTCTTATTTTCTCATGCAGGCAAATCGATAGAGACTGTGAGTTCCTTGAACAGGAAAGGATTATGGATTATAGTCTTTTGGTTGGTCTTCATTTCAGAAATACATCTGCTGCTGGGAGTCTGATTCCTTCTGGAGCTAGAACTCCCACAGGTTATTATATATATATTTTTGTTATCCTTTTATTTTAATTTGTAAGTTTCTGTCCACACTACAGATTTCATTACGCTCATAGTGCATGAGACTGCCATGTTTTACTTCATGCAGGTGATGATACTGATGGAGCTCCCCAACTTTCAAAAGAAGACATGGATCAGTTTCTTCTAGATCCATCCAGGTAAAATGAGACAGAGATATTGGGCCTATTTTGGTAGTATTTTCAAAATGGTTTTATTTTGAAAAATGAAAACTTCTGAGAAATAGTATTGACAATGTTTTTGAAATTTGTACATCAAAAGACATGATAAATATTACCAAACAGGCCCTTAGAGTCTAAATATTGTTTTTTTTTTTTTTTTTCCTTTTTAAAACATCCACATTGGTTTCTGCAGTTTTCTCTCTTAAAGCAGGATTATATTATGGGGAAAATATCAAACAGAAATTGTTTTGATACAATATTTATTTGTCGCATTGCAGGTGGGCTAGCATTAAGTTGGGTCTGAACATGCCAGCAAGAGTTGAAAAGACAATAAGAAGAACTGACTGTGAACTTCAACTGATAATAGAACCAACTGGGGAATACTACGACGTCGTAATGTTCTTTGGTATCATAGATATTCTTCAGGACTATGACATTAGTAAGAAGCTTGAACATGCCTACAAGTCCATTCAATATGACCCGACTTCCATCTCAGCCGTCGATCCAAAGCAATACTCGAAGCGCTTCCGGGATTTCATACTCAAAATATTTGCTGAAGACACTTGAGCAAAACCATCAACAATAGCATTTTAAGCAATTTACTGATTTTGGAAACAAGCTCACTAAGCGAGGCTTGGAAGCCAAATTTGGCTTCTCCATATTGAAGAGATTCACATAACCTTGATTAGTATTTTTTTTTTTCTCTTTAAGTACCATTCTTTCCTAATTCACTATATATTAATATACTGCTACAGCTAAATGTACCTTACTCTTGAACTGAGTTCTAGAAAAATTTTCTGTGATTAGAATCATTACTAGTGTACTTCAATTGTAAAAACATCTGTGCCAATTATTTTGGGCAAGAGATAAGGAGATCTCTGGGGCCTGTCAAGTGTATAATGTATTTATGGTTTCTCTGTAGGTACATATCATCCCAATAAATATTGTATTTATGCTTTTTTTTTTTTGGCTCAACAAAAATATAGTTCAGAAAAAAAAAAATATTGTTGTATTTTTGGTTTATTTATAAATATTGTTCCTTTCCGGTTCTTTTTAGGAATATTATTAAATAAATTATTTTTGTATCTCTTGACTGTGTACATTCGTGCTCTGACTCTTTTAATAAAAGTAAAGCTCCTTTTTACTGGCCAAAAAGCGTAAAATTACAACAGTTTTTTTTTTTTTTTTTACGACACAAGTGCATATTTTTAGAGGGTCAATAATATAAAAAACCCGAAAAATTCTAATAAAATGCGTCCTCACCAGTCAAAAGATACGGGACAACTAGCAACAGATATGTCACACTCATCGAAAGCTATTAAACAAAAACGAGTAGTCGTTTTAAACTAAAAAAATGTTCAACCACACAACAAACATAAGACAATAAATTTGTTGTTGACATAACAGGAATAGCTATGTCACACTCCTCGGAAGCTTTTAAACAAAAACGAGTAGTCGTTTTAAACTAAAACAATTTTCAACCACACAACAAACACAATAAATTTGATGCTGACATAATCTAGTATATTATTGTTGGTAATCTAGTAGATTATTCTGCAATCTTTGATGACGACCAGTGGTAACTTTCGCTTCTGGTGACTTAATTTGGTAGATTATTGGTAATAATATAGTATATTGTTCAAAACTTTGATGCTGACAACCCGCAGGGCAATTTGGACAAAATTTATTTTGTTGACTTTTGATCAATTTTCTCTGCAAAAGGAAAAATTTTGGTCCCTCCAATATTCTAATAAGAAGTGATCCAACTACAATTCGATATTATTTAACTACTTCTATAGTGTTTGGCAAAATCAGTTCTAATTAAAACTTTTACTCGGTATAGTATAAAACTCTCATATGCTACAGTTAAAAAAAAAAAGTGAACTATAATGTAAAGCCCTCACATATTATAGTTCTCAACTTAAAAGTTTCAAATCTTAATACACTATCCAAACACCTTTTTCACCACCACCGAACAAATAGTGGACGCAAATTTTGAATTATTTGTTATTATTAAATTAAAGCAAAGTTAAACATATAGCATGCATACATGGTAAAAAAAATTAAGATTGTAGCTTAATCTTACCTATCATATAGCAATATTTTGGGAAAAAAAATTTACATATTATGGTTAATAATTACTACATCATTCTTTCAAATAAAATATAAATATATTCTAACACTTATTACATAATTATGTTAGTTTTGAAAATTTTCAAAATAATAGTTTTATTTCAATAACACTTTCATAAACATGCTAGGTAGAAAAAATGCGCCAACTCTATAGCCCTAAAGAGAAATGAGAGGTCTGAAGGAAGGGAGATGGCCGGAGTTTTAGGGTTGCCCCTAAGTGTATCGCTAAGCTCCCGGCCCTCTAATTTGATCTCCAATCTTGCTACATAGTGTGCTTTCTAGTGGTAGGGGCAATGTGTGTCACATAGCTTTTTTAGTGGTGGATCATACATGGGACGAAGATTGGTAGCCAATGGTTTAGAGCATTGTTATTAGCATACCTAACATGTGGTAGCTAAAACCTTTTAAGCGAAGATGGTGGTGGGGCATAAGGCTTACATGCTGCGATTTGTGTGATGCCTCGACCACATCATGTGTCTCTTAGTTTATATTGCTTTCTCTCATGGACTTTTTGTTAGTCGTCTCATTGTAAGAGGTCATGTTAGCGATGCTTGGGAGTTCTTCTTTGTATTGTAGTTTGTAATAATAATGGTTTTTACTACAGTTTGGTAGTGTGTTTTTATTGTTTCGTGCTGTTAGGTTGTGTTTAGTTTGCTAAATTTGTTTCTTAGCGGCATTTTATGTTGCCTTAGTACTAAAAGTCTCCTGATTTTGGCAGATCTAAATTTTCCATTGATTATAAAAGTTTTCTTAAAAAAACTATGTTTATGATCAATTGTTTGTATACTTATTTAGGTGTCCGTTTATAGATTTCACTACACATCTATTCCTCTTAAGTATTTCATTTAAGTTTATTATTGGAATCAATTGCCTATTGTGGTCATTATTTCCTATTGTTTTGAAACCATATAGATGAATATTGGTGTTTGTATTATCTTTTTTATATATATTCTCTTTTTCAATAAAAATATTCACAGGTACTATAGTATTTACAAAAAGAATATTAAAATTCTCTCGTCTATTTTTTTTATTTAACTATTTATACTACATGCCATACATTTTGCGTTTGAATTTATTTGCCACATTTACAAAAAGAATATTAAAATTTCCCCCTCTTTACTTTTCTAAACTATTTATGCTACATGCCACATATTTTGCAATTGAATTGATTTATGTAATATATCTAGAAATTATTTGAAAATATTTCATGGTGGCATAACTAAAACTTAGTGTGTGAATCAAAAACTCATACACTAAACTTAGATATTTGTACTTCTATTTCTTTCTCCCACCTCCTAGAGAGCCACTCCTCCTCCTCTCTCTCTATCCCACCTCCTAAAGAGCCGCCTCCTGCCACCTTCTCCCTCTCACTATATATATATATATATATATATATATATATATATATATATATCAAAATCCAACTTGCCTTCTTTTCTTTCATAGGCCCCATGGATGGCCACAAGAACAAAGTCGGCAAAAATCGTCGCCGCTCCACCCCTTGGTTAACTCTAAAATTATTTGAACAATCAAATATAAAATAGAAAAAAAAAAAAACAAAACAATATAAATGAAAACCTAAATAATAAAATACCAGGGCATCCGATTTCACCTAAAGTAATCCTATTCAAATTATCTAATTTAATCAACTGATGTTTACTCCTATGCCGATAACGAATTTCTCTTAGGTAGTCCTTAATCTTTCTCAAGCATTAATAATTTATCCTAGTTAGCAAATTTCCTACATCTTTGTGGAAACTTTAAACTTACCAAGATTCATTAAGAACAAGAAATTCATAGTGTTACACAAGTCTCATGGATATCTCTATCCTATGATGATCTCATGGCATTCAATCATGGTCTAATTTAGTATCGCTTCTCAGCCTCAAATTAAATCACTAGTCATGCAAAAGGTGCACAAACTTTTACAAGCATTAAGATTAAATTAAACACTCAGCATAGATAATGAATAAATATCGAATTGAATTAAATGAAATAAAAGTAAACATTCATAATCCGGCTACATTGTAGCTCTAGAATAGAGAAAATTAGTTCCTAATGAAATTAAAAACAATCCTAAACAATGTCCTAACAATGAGAAGTAGAAGAAAAGAACTGTATGTTTGGATGGGAAGATGGATTTCTATCTTCGGGTTGCACCGATCTTCTTCTCCAAAGTAGTGAGTCTTTCCTTCTTTTTCTACAAGTTCTCTCTGTCAAAAATTCATGCTCCAATCCTCTATAATGTTCTATTTATACGCTAGGGCTTAGAGGGGCAATTTTGGAACAAAATTACGTTGAAATTTGAATTGGGATTGCAATGGCGCCTAGGCTCGATTTTTTGGCGCCTAGGCTCCAGGATTGTAGCGCCTAGGCGCTATACTTGTCCGTGGATTTTTTTCAAACTGGCGCCTAGGCGCCCTTTCTATCGCGCCTAGGCTTCAAAGTGGCACCTAGGCGTCAGAATTGTAGCTCCTAGGCACTATACTGGTCTTCTAAATGGCGCCTAGGCGCTATGCTCTCGGGTTTTTTGTGTGAAACTTTGTCTATAGCAGCGCCTAGGCGCCCAATAGTTGGCGTCTAGGCTCTATTTCATCCCGAGTTCACTTTTGCTCAATTTTTAGTCTGCTTTGCCCCGCGCTTTGCCATTATGCATCGTTTTCCTTCAAGACCTATAAAAGAACATAAAACACTATTAAATTCTTATAAATTGCTCAAAATTAACAAAAATATTAAGTGAGAATCATCTAATTAATTAGCCTAAAACCAACTTATCAAATACCCCTAAACTTAAGATTTTGCTAGTCCTCGAGCAAAAGACACAAATGAAAAAAAACAAACAAGA
>CAMOHE010032806.1:0-16503 GCA_946598075.1 Artocarpus hirsutus | reverse complement strand
ATGTAGAATTATGTCAATATATGAAATTGTGCATATGTGAAGCTGACAAGTAATTGTGCAATTTGTGGTGAATATGTCAATATATCGAACATGTGAAATTATGTGAATATGTACAATTTGTGAAATTATATATGTTATTCACAAATTATATATGTAATTGTGAATATGTGTAAACTTCTGAATATGTGTAATTATGTGAAATTATATGAATATGTGAAAAGTGTTGTTAAAATTATGCAATTGTGAATATGTTAAGATTTGATTACGTGAAATTATGTCAATATATAAGCTTCTGAATATGTGAAGATGGAAAGTAATTATGCAATTCATGGTGAATATGTCAATATGTCTATTAGAGGAAAATTATGTGAAATTGTGCAACTCATGATATTAGTATGTGAATATGTGTAGTTTGTGATTAATATTAGTATGTATATGTTAGTTTTTGAATACGTTACATAGGTACAATGTCTCACGAATTTGATAGTGACAAATATGAGAAGGAGTACGAAGGCTACACTTCATCTGCAACACAATATAGCAAGGGAAACAAATGCAGTAAGCCACGAAGGCGAACCGAATTTGATCCAAAAGTAGACTTTGACTGAAGGTCAACATTAATGAAAAAAATTCATCTGATGAGTAAAAAAGGTTTAAGAATTGAAGTGACTTTTGATTCGAAAGGCCAACAGGAAGGCGCACTCGGTCATCAATTAAGCAGTTGGATCGGAGTCCTTAGTCGAGAGCAGGTTCCAATATAGACAAAAGATTAGAGGTCTAAGGATTTAGATAAAGTAAAAGATGTGATTTGGAGAGAAATATACGAAGCTTTCACAATTGAGGATTAGTATAGGAAAAGGGCTTTAAAGGTTTGCGGTGAATTAGCAAAGGGGTTCAGATCCGACCTCTACGTTACCTTCGTACAACCATACCTTTCTATTTTGGAGGAGGATGTAAATATATATAAATGGCCTCCTACGGTAGCACACTACTACCCCTCCATAAACGATGAAGATTGGGAAGCTTTTGTGAGGTATTGACGTTCTAGTTATTTCCAACTGCTATCATTAAATGCAAGAAAAATAAGAGCAAAAAACGAATACTACTCTATGGTTGGCCGAGTGGGATATAGAGAGCTCGAGCAATCCATGGTACGTTACTAATTGACTCAAACTACATATATCAATTATTGCTACATTACTATGTTACTAACATAGCATAACACAGTTTGCAAAGACAGACGTGCAACCAACACGGGAGGAGTTGTGGGTAAAATCACGTCAAGGTCCCGATGGCCAGTTTAAAAATCCAAAAGTAGCAGAGATTTTTAACTTGATTGTAAGTCTACTAAACACGAACAATTAATTTGTATTTTACTACGGGTGGATGAAGGATTGCTTGAATAACATGGTTCTATTGTTCTTGTACAGGATGAATACACAACGCAACAAAGTCAAGGGAGCTTCCAATCGGTCGGTAATGATGACATTTTGACAAGGGCACTAGGGAAACCGAAACATTCAGGATGTGTTCACGGTCAATCAAAGTATATGAAGCAATCTCAATACTTCGACCTCCAACCAGGATCGTCAAAATAAATTCTCAAATGTCAAAGATGTAGATGGAGATTGCAAAACTCTGAAGTCTTGTGACTGAGCTCATTTCCCAAGGACGTGTTAAGTCGACGGATGATAGCATCTCACAATGCAACAGCTTCAAAGATAGTTGTAACCCTCCCAATACTGTAGCAGAAGCCGTAGAAGTTCCAGAAGCTCCAGGAGCTCCAGAAGCTCCAAAAGTCCAATTGTCACCTCCTCGTTAAGGGCCTGAACAATGTAAGCTCTTCGTTGAGGATATAGTTAATGGTGGGTGTACACTTGTTGCCCTTGGGAAGGTGTGGATGGAGAGCTTTCCAACTGATACACTTTATTGATGACTATTACAGGAAGAGAACGTGCATGTTAGCATCACTACTATCAGAGTTAGAACAGCTGAATTGCCTATTCCAACACTTGAAGCAACAACTATGGGTGAAGCAGCAGGAAGCTTTGTCGCATGGCCGAAGAGATTAGTTGAAGTCATCACATTGACAAAGACGAGTCGAGCACCTAGCCATGTTCCCCAAGATCTAAGCGAAAAGAAACGGCAAAAAAAGAAAAGCTCTCTAAAACCAAGATAATCACAACCTGAGGTTCAACAATGCTAAGGACAAACCATTGCTAATGAGCACCTGCGTGCATTTAATTTCACTTCAATACCTCAAGAATTTATGCAGTTAGCTCTATACTCACATTCTTTCATGCGCGATGGGTCGACCATTTAGTGCCCGATACCAGTAAATGTCACTGGCAATGATTTGCCTATCTATGTAGGGTATGAAGACGTTTACGACTTCATCAGCTTCAAAGAAATCGGGGCAAACTGTATCCTCGTATACCTCAGGTGATAACTCTAGCCTTATTTCAGTATTTTAAATATATAGTAGAGTTGTAAAGTGTTTTAAAAAAATTCACTGTAATATTTTTTATTCTAGTTTTTTGGTGGAATATTGTGAACTTCAAGGCATGGCGCAAAATTTTGGCTTCATATCTCCGACCATTGTTTCAAGTGTTGCAAGAGACCTGCAGAGTGATCATAGAGAGCATGCCACATCACTCCTCCACCTATTAGCTAAAGCACTGAGGGGGAAATTATTCTTCCTGCCATACAACGTTGGAGAACATTGGATGTTAGGACTTATTTCGCCATGGGAGGACCAAATATATTAGTTTGACCCCTTCGGACACCCACCACGTGGGGATTTCTTATCAGTCACAAGATTGTAAGTATTAATATTGTCTTATAAAATAAATTGTTTTTAGTCTCACATAATTGTATCGTCTATTGATTTATTTATTATTTAAGCATGATACATTATTAGGGTGCTTAAGGATTGAAAGCTTCAAGTGGAAATTGGTGTCACAAACCGACCAAACAGAACGTTATATTCTAAACGTAAGTGTCTAAGACAACAAGGAAACATAGAATGTGGTTTTTTTATTCTACGTTTCATGCAGGATATAATTACAAGTGGTATGCAAGCCTTAGGAAAAAAAGATTTTTATATGCATACATATATACATGAAGTTAGATTAGAGTGGTTACAATTTGTAAATAGGTTTGTGCTTTTTAGATAGGTATACGTCATAGTAGATTAACAAAGTGCTCAAAATAGCTCAAATGTAAAATGATCTTGTAAATACAATGCAATTTTTAATATACAGTAATTATTGTATGTAATTAGGACCTTGATATAATGGATAATACACGGGACTAGCCATCCCATGAGAAATTGAAATTATGGGAGATTTTTTTTGGAAAATACCAAATTTTTACAACGGTTTTTGATAAAAACCGTCATGGAAGCTCCTCCTTCCACGACGGTTTTTTATGAAAACCGTCATGAAAGGAGGAGCTCCCACGACGGTTTTTGGTGAAAACCATCGTGGAAGCTCCACCTTCCACGACGGTTTTCAGCGAAAACCATCATAAAAAATTAGCACTCACACCGATTTCGTACGTCAATTATTCTATTACACGATGGTAAAAAACCATCGTGAAAATTCAGTCTTGTTCCACGACAGAAGTTTCCAAGATGGTTTTTTAACTATCGTGAAATTTTTTCACGACGATTTATAACCGTCATGGAATCCACATTTTGTACTAGTGTGGTTATTGTGTGTATCCAGATGATGGAGGCCTCATTACGTTTTCCAATGCCGGAATAATGCCTTTGAAAAGATAGCACTCACTGTTTGTTAGAAAGCTATGGTTTTCGTGTCTGTAGAATATGCTCTCATTGAATATAGGTTGCCTCTCCAACATAATAGCAATGGAGCCTTCATTCATCAAAACTCTTACTTTAGCGATATCAAAAGATACAAGCTATAAACATGGAGTCATGAATCCACTTCAGGATTAAGATAACATATAAATGATTATCAAAGAGAATTGATTAAAGTTAAATAGAAATATTATTAAATCAATTCTATTTTAGGTCCGATCCAATATGCGACTGCTATTATGTCCACTACACTAATGTGTCTACCATGGAGTCCATACAATCCAACGACCAAGATAAGCCACCTTTCTAATAGGACGTAGATCTCCATTACAGTCTTGTCATGTATAGAGTACTCATCTCTGTACATAGACTGCAAACTATACAGTTTAGACAATTAATCCCTGAATCGGATCTTCCTACATAAAAACTCCATATATGTTCAATTTCACGATTGGGTTCTAATAGTCACGGATCACATGTTTGATAATATATAATCATTGTTATGAAAGTACCATGAGGACCACTATTAAAACATGTTATATTTGCATCATTATTTATTTCACCAAAAATGTTATAAATACACCTAAAGCGTTTATTCCTTAGAGCACTAATCCTAATAGTTCGGTTTTTCAGTTGCCTTTCTTTTTGTTTTTAATATCCCGACACTACACTAACTGAGAACTTGGATACTTTGGCGCCCCATGAACTGAAAGCCTACTCCCACATGAGCCTAGCACGTTTCTGCATTCTTATACCACATCTCCTTGTCGTGGTCCGGACAAATATGCCACCATACCTGCCACTTTCTACCCTAAAACATGTGCACTTCTCCAAGAACAAGTCAAGGCATTGTAGTTTGCTATGTTGCAATAGCAAATCATCAGAGACCCTAACACAACAAAGCGCTACCCTTGGTCTGCCACCCCCAACGGTCTTGCCACCACAGGATTTCGTCAATAATACTTGATCTTATTCCGAAAAAATGACAAACTAAATTTTGATATTGATGAAGTGAGTGGAAATATTGATTTCGGACCAATTTTAGACAAAAAGCGATAATGAAAACTTTGGAAGATCTATGAGCTACTTCCTCCTCCTCTGTGCCTTTTGACACGCTGAAATGGTGGTACGACAACCCTCTTCTGTTGCTCTTTCTTTCAGTATAGATTTATTGTGGTGCTCTCATTTGTCTTCTTGCATATGGTTTTGTTCTTATTTTTTGTTTGGTTGCTTAGCAAATAAAACAAAAGGATAAGAAAACGTGCATCATATGTTACGAGGGGAAAGAATCCGTCAAGTGTCCCATATGTCCCACGCTTTTTTCTTATATTACAGAAAGTATAACCAATATTTCCTCTTTTTTTTGCCGAAATATTCCCTACAAATGAGCAAATAAGTGTATTTCTTCTAATAACTTGAAGAGATAAAGAAATAATTAATTACAAAAATTTCCTCTTAACTATAATTCTTTATAATAATTTGCTACACCATCTTTAAAATGGAACACTTTTATCATCAAACTATGAAATATTAATGGAAAACTTTTTCTTTGAGGATTTTTTAAACAAAAATTGAGACATAATTAATATGTAATAATAAGGTGGTGTTTTGGTAATCCTTTATACCTAAAATTGATTAGAATTTGATAGTAGATTTAATTTAAATTAAGAAAATTTAATACCAAATAAACACAAAATACCTTAATTTTTGTGGCTGTAGACACAGTCTAGCGATAAAACTACATCTCACTCTACAATGAAGAGATTGAATCTTCTCACCCTGAGTTAAAAAAATAAAAAAACCTTTTTCATTTACACTTTGAATTGTCCATTTTCATTTACTTTTTCAAAAAAAAGTAATAAACTCCCTTTTCATTTACACATTGAATTGTTCAACAACTCTCACTCTTTGCGCAACCTAAAGGAAAGAGTTTTTTCTGTTAATATCTAATAAATTAAAGGACACGAATATTATGTTTTCAATATAATTTACGTAACTATTAGAAAAAAAAAATCACTTTCACTTGTCAGATTTTTCAAATTATCAAAACTACTTTTTTTAGAAAAGAAGGGTGTGTTTGGTTTGTGATTTGAATTATTTTGTTAGAGTATTTTCTCTCATAAAAATTTAAATATTTATTTAAATTTTTTATTTAAATCTATAAACCAAATAGACTCGAAAACTACTTTTAATATTGTGTTATTCATTTTAATTTTAGTTGATTTAAAATTCGAAAATAGTACCCAGTAACATCCGAGCCCAGAAAACAGGCGGGACAAGATATGCTAAAAAGCAAATTCCTAAGCATATTTATTTATCCTCATTCTTTAAACCTTTTACGCCTTTCTAAAAAGGGAAAAATAAAAATAAAAAAGAAGCAAACTTATCTCATTGGAATGGTGAGAATCAACA
This sequence comes from Artocarpus hirsutus, assembly GCA_946598075.1. Lineage (NCBI taxonomy): Eukaryota > Viridiplantae > Streptophyta > Magnoliopsida > Rosales > Moraceae > Artocarpus > Artocarpus hirsutus. The sequence continues at coordinate 10,268 of CAMOHE010032806.1, read as the reverse complement.
GGGGACCCACCCTTGCCACTCTCCTTCCTTGTTTTCTCCATCGACTTTTAAACTCGTATGACTTCAGCAAAACTGAAAAAAAAATAAATAAATAAATAAATAAATAATCACATGTAAAAATCAGCGAAATAACGTCACCTTGTAAGCCATAAACTGTCGCAGGATCCACGGTGTCGTCATTGACCAATACTGAGGAATAGTGCAAATGGTCTTGAATTCTTAAAGCTTTGATCGATAAAGTTTCAACTTGTTATAATATAAAACTCTCGTATGATATAATAATTTATTATTATATAAAACTTTTATATGCTATAATATTTAAGTTCTAACTGATTTTTTAAAAACACCTTAACTCTTAAGTGACCATAATTTTCAAGTATTATCAGTGAATTCTAAAATCAGTCATCAATTTGATCAAATTGAAGACAACCATATAATCTTTAATCCAAATTAGAGATTTATATGTTGGATATTGAAAAAGTAACTAACTAATAAGTATTTGTCTTTTAGATTCAAATTCTATATTCAATTTTGGTATTTTAAATGGTATCTAACCAATCATATTATGGCACGTTATTTGAAGTTTAAAATAATATTTAATTGACTTTTATATTTTTTTATCAAATGATGTGGTGTAATATGATTAATTGGACACCATTTGAGACATCAAGAATTAAACAGATGATTTAAGTTCCTGTCTTTTTGTTCTCAAATTTGTACGGAAAAAATTGATTTGAACTCCTTCCAATGGTTCAAATCCCATCAAAATTTGCATATCCCTCAGCCAACATTTTATTTTTGGCTGAATTTAATAAAATAACCTCATAACAAAAACAAAAGATTAAAAAGGAAAAGAAAGTCCCAAAAAAATTTTAGATCCCTTACAACAACAACAACAATAATAATAAACCTAGGAGCTGAAGAGATGAAGAGAAGCAGAAGGGGGAGCACGGCTTGCCCTGTTGTGCCACAAGAACCAGCACCTCAACACCTCCTAGTCATCGTGACCAAGATTTTTTTTCAATATTTTTTAAAAATGTTAGGAATTAGAAATCATTTTCAGGATTTGCTACTAGTTTAAGAGTTTTGTGACTTAATTGTTAAAATAAAAAAAAATTAACAACCAAATGGCCTTTTAAGACTCCGTAGATAATTTGCACAAATTATCTTAAAATATATCTTAAAATATAAATTTGTCGTGTCACATTATGATTTTGTTAGAAGTAACACAATTTTTTGTTTCGTTCTTGATCTCATTTTCAATCAAACTCGTAAAGGTAATTGAAAGATTTATTATTTTCACAAGACGTTAAAATTGTAATTTTTAGGTGTAGCAGTAGTTTTACATTTGACTATATCTTGAACTATACAATTTGAATTCCTCATCTTAAATTCATAAAAAAAAAAAAAAAAAAAAAAAGAGAAAAAGACATACTAAGACTAAAAAAAGGTTGACCACTTCAGACTTTGAACGAGGCAAATCTTTTTTTGAGCTTACTCTTACTCGTTCGTCGTCCAAATAACAGCAGTTATCTTATCCGCAATACTTACGATTTACAAAGGAATAATGACAAGATTTTTCTCTGTACTCATATTCAAATAATAGCAGCTCGTTTCTGGACTAGCTTACAATCTTTAAAGGGACAATAAAACAAATTTCCTTTATACTTTATGGCATTCATATAAAAACTTGGGCAAAATCTCAAATTCGGTAGGTTGATCAATTTGACACTTGTAACATTTTTTTATCACTAATATAACATCTTTCTTACATTCATGTAACACTCAGTTTGATTAAATGTAACCCTTAATATTATTAAATATCGAATTATACTTATTAAATGCTATACTAAAATAAATTAAGTGTTACATAAACGTACAAATAATGTCATGTTAGCAAAAAAAAAAGTTACAAGTATATGACTAGTAAGAATGTCTGGTTAGAGACAATTTCAATAATCTTATTTGTGAAAAATCTAAAAGAATAGAAAGAATTAAAAACCTAAAAAAGACGGTTTTCGTTGGTCTAATGACTTTTGTGGTCTTGAGGCCCTTAACCTTACCCATAATTTTGAAAATTTTCTCCCCTTTTCTAAGATAGGCCTATTAAATTTGAGTTGTTCTAACAAGTGTTTGTATGTCATGTTCTTTGTTTGCAGACACCATAATTGTATATTGGCTATTTAGAAAGGCTTTTGAGGGATCAAACAGTGGTTCACATTAGAGGTGAGGTATTGGAAGCAATTTTCCAAATACAAAGAAAATTGAAAATTTTTTTTTTCTTAAAAAGTAGGGTAGAATGCTATATTTTGATAAAATTTTAAATAATTGGGATTGAGATATTGTGTCAAAAACTAACTACATAAACAAAAAAAATCCGACAATAGCCAATAGCTATCTAAAGAAGTACATATTTTTATACCACAATCAGTTGAATAACAAATGACAATCATTATTGAACTAAAGAAATAAATGTTAAAAAGAAAAGTAAAGAAAAGAAAAGAAAAAAATTAAAAACAAGTATACAGCTAGGTAAGGATGAGCTTATGCTTAACCTTGACAATAAGCAAAACACCCTAAACACTAACTGCCACACTCCAAGGTATGGGAGGTGACGTGGTGGATTAGTTAAATTAATTAAATAGAGATTTAGTTAAAAGTTGGGTTTTAGAATTAAATTTATAAATAAAATATGAAAATTTTAAAATCTTTTGTGATGAGCAATCATAATATTTAAACAAATAACGAGAACAAATAAATCAATTTAATATGGGGTGAAGTGAGTATGGGTCCCACTGGCCCGCATGTTGTGCACACACACAGTACTGACAATACTACAATACAACCACAGTCTAAGGTAAAAGAAAAGTTAGGTTCTTACATGCCTTGAAGTTTTGTAATACAATCTACCAAAATCCTCTATTGGTCGAGGTTCGGTCAGCAGACTCTTCTCCAATCCTAAGCTGATATCCACCTATAGGGTAAGATTTTAAAACAAGTAAAATGTGAGCGAAAAGCTCAGTAGGACTATATTTTTAAAATAAACAGATAAATAGTTTCATAGAACATTTCTTAATAAATAAAAATAAATTAAATAAGTACTTCATTTAGCAAAAGTATGTTCAAAACAGTTCATCAAGTGCACCTTTTTAATTACTTCAGGCAAACTATGATATTCACCACCGAAGTGGCCCAGCTGGGTTTCGGGATCTGCCCCCAAGGTCGTTCACTACACGACATGATCTCTGATATGGCATCATGCCCGTATATCTTTTTATAATTAAAATCTCTATTTATCAAATATAATCATTAACATTTATTATGAGGTTTATTATGAAAACACCTCAATCTACTGTTTGAGAAAACAGTTAACAAGAAATCCTTTTTCAATCAATCATTGAAAAATATTTTATTAAAAACCACTTTGAGGCCAAAACATTTAAAATTGGCTACCAAAGAAGGGGTAGAAGTCCTACCTTGATATTTGTCCGGTGTCCCACACCGTAATCTCGATCCGTTATACGTTAGCTCCGTAGATCCACGCACAACCTTAAATGAAAACTAGATCTATTAGTATCTAACCCGAGATATCCTAGGTTGTTAAATCATCTCATGGTGTCCTAGTGTGCCATCTAAGTTTATAAAATCATTTTACAAAGTTGGAATTTATATTGGGGTTCAAAATAGTGAAAACGGGTAAAAAATCACAAAATTGCACCATGCTAGGTTGGCCTGCCGGTTGCCCTGGTTTGGCCGACCGAACTGTCGAAAATCCAAGTCCGGTCGGCCAAACATTTCCAGGTTCGGCCTGCCGGTCGGATGAATCCGGCCTGCCGAACGCTTGAATCTGGCCTACCGAAGATCAAGTTCGGCCTATCGATCTGGAAAATTCTAGAAATTTTCACGCACGGGTCTCGGCCTCCCCGAGCCTAAATCTTCAAATCTAACATGTTTTCTCAATTCTTAGGCATGGATAATGATCATGAACAATAGAAAAACATAATAGAACACTTTTCAATGCATTAAAACAAGTTTTAAACAAAATTTTTGAAAAAATCCAAAAATTGAGAAAAATGAAAAATCTTGATTTAAAACCGTTTTTGATGAAACCAAGTTTACATTCTAGCTAATCTAAGTTCATCTAACCTAGATTGAAAGTTCTCTAACCTTAGAAATGCTTAGATTTCAAAATGGAAGAAAATTTGAAAAATTGAAAAAGTTTAGAAAATTTGAAACTAACCTTGAATCAAAGCTTTGATTCGAGCTTGTGGTTGCTTAATCGCGTTCCCGAGCCTTCAATCCACAATCTCGAAGCTTAAAATCTGATTTTCTTTCAAAATTTTGAGAGTGAATGGGAGGGAGAGAGAGAAAACCAAGAGAGAGAGGAGAGAGATGAGCGAGTGAGAGAGTGAGGAAAAGTGAGAGAGAGAGTGAGATTTATAAAGAGAAGGGAAGCAGTTTTCAATACCGCGTCCCGCACGTAGTTTTCCAAAATAGGACGTGTTGGTCATTTGACAAATTATTTTGTTTCAAAATTTAAAATAACAATTAAAAATAATTAAGAGTAATTAAAAATCACTGAAATAATAAAAAATATCATAAATCTAGAAATTTCACATAATGATCAAATTAAGCTTAAAATATTCATTATGGCACACTAATTCATCATTCTACACATTAATAACATTTAATTAATTTCGGGGTGTTACAATTCTCCACCCCTAAAAGGAAATTTCGTCCTTGAAATTTACAAATCGATTCAAAAACAAAACAAATACGGATACAACTCTCGCATATTCGACTCTAATTCTCAAGTGGCTTCATCAACCCCGTGATGTTGCCATACGACCTTAACTAATGAAATCTCACGATGGCGCAAACTAATCACTTTACAATCGATGATTTGGATAGGCACTTCTTCATATGTTGTGTCTTCCTAAATCTATACGTCCTCGAACGAAATAATCTTATCTTGCTCAAGTGGACACTTCCGAAGCATCGACACATGAAATACGTCGTGAACATGCGAAAGTTCTGGAGGAAGGTTGAGTCAATAAGCAACCATACCAATACGTTGAATGATCTCGAACGGTCCAATATATCTCGGTGCAAGCTTCCCTTTCACTCCAAATCACGAGATGCCTTTGCGAGGAGATACCTTCAAGAGCACAAAGTCTCCAACTTTGAATTCCAAAGGTTAACGTCTTCTATCTACGTAACTCTTCTGTCGACTCTGAGCTGCTCTTAGTCGATCTCGAATCACGATAATTTTCTCGTTGTTATCATGAATTTCATCTGGTCCAAGAATAACTCTATCTTTTGGTTCGGACCAACACACTGGCGATTGATACGTTCATCCATATAATGCTTCGAACGGTGCCATACCAATACTCGATTGATAGCTGTTGTTGTATGCAAACTCCACCAGATGCAAGTACTTCTTCTAATCTCGTCGAAGTCTAATGTGCACGCACATAACATGTCTTCGAGAATCTAAATAACTCGCTCAGATTGCCCATTGGTTTGAGGATGAAATGCCGTGTTGAAGTTCAAATCTATACCCATGGCATCCTGAAAGCTTCTCCAATACTTAGCATTAAACTTGGTATCCCTATCTGATGTGATGGACAAAGGAACTCCATGCAATCTTACTATGTTCTGCATATACAACTCCCTGAGAATCCTTCTCGAACATGTCGATCTAAATGGAATGAAATGAGCTGACTTCGTTAACCTATCGACCACGACCCAAATCGCATCATGCCTCTTTCTCCGTCCTTGGCAATCCGGTAAGGAAATCCATCGTCACGTGTTCCCATTTCCACCCTGGAATAGGAAGTGGCTGAAGCTGACCTACTGGCTTCTGATGCTCGGCTTTCACCTGAAGACAAGTCATACACTTGGCCACGTACTCTCGAACGTCTTTCTTCATACCTCTCCACCAATAGTGCCTCTTTAGGTCACGATACATCTTCGTACTCCCTAGATGAATGGCGAACTGAGACTTGTGAGCTTCATCCATTACAGCCTTCGTCACTTCTGCAATTGCTGGAACTGCTAGACGCTCCCTGAAGTACAATGATCCATCTACATGTATCCTCCATTCTTCAAACTGCTCTCCATTCTGAATTCGCGTCCAAACTCCCTGAAGATGCCGGTCTTGCCACTGATTCTGCTTCACCATTTGAATAAGAGCTGGAGTCATCTCCATGTGGTACACCGAAATGTGATCGTAATCTTCATGATATTGTAGCTCGAACTCACTTACTGTCGCATCCCTTTTTCAATGTTCAAGAGCCAAACAAGCGAGAATCCTTGAAGATTTTTGGCTAAGCGTATCCACAACGACGTTAGCTTTCCAGGGATGATACTGCAGTGCGAAACCATAGTCCTCCATGTATTCCATCCATCTTCATTGCCGCAAGTTCAGATCCCTCTGAGTAAACAAATACTTCAAGCTCTTATGGTCAGAGAAAACCTGAAATGTTGCCCCGAACAAATAACATCTCCAAATCTTCAACACATGAATCACAGCTGCAAGCTCCAAATCGTGAGTAAGGTAATTCCGCTCGTGAGGTCGTAATTGCTTCGATCCATATGCTACTATGCGTCCATGCTGCATCAACACACACCCAAGTCCACGTCCTGAAGCATCCGTATAAACCTCGTACGGCTTGTCACTACTGGGAATGATCAATATTGGAGCTGAAGTCAACCGATTCTTCAATTCCTGAAAAGCAAACTCGCATTCTTCGTTCCACTCGAATCTAACATTCTTCCTAATCAATCTTGTCAACGGTGTTGCTATCTTCGAAAAGTCCTTCACAAATTTCCTGTAGTATCCTGCAAGTCCTAAGAAACTACGGATCTCTGCCACATTCCTCGGTCGTTCCCAATCCACTATGGCTTCTATCTTAGACAAATCCACCACAATATCATGCTCAGAAATAACATGACCGAGACATTTGATCTCTGTTAACCAAAACTCACACTTTTCCTTCTTGGCATATAACTGGTCTTCTCGTAGAGTCTGAAGCACAATCCTAAGATGCTACTCATGCTCCTCCCAAGTCTTAGAATAAATTAAGATATCGTCAATGAACACGATCACAAACTGATCCAAGTAAGGCCTGAATATCCTGTTCATCAAATCCATGAAAGCTGTCGGAGCATTTGTCAATCCAAACGACATCACTAGAAATTCGAAATGTCCATACTGAGTCCTGAAAGCTGTCTTAGGAATGTCCTCTTCCTTAATCCTGAGTTGATGATATCCCGACCTCAAGTCTATCTTCGATAAATACCGTGAGCCTCCTAACTAATCAAATAACTCGTCAATCACGGGCAGAGGATACTTGTTCTTGACCGTGACTCGATTTAGCTGTCGATAATCTATACACAACCTGAGAGTTCCATCATGCTTCTTTGCAAACAAAACTGGTGCTCCCCACGATGATGTACTATTTTGAATGTATCCCCTATCAGCAAGTTCCTAAAGTTGCTTCCTAAGTTCCTTCATTTTTTTCGGCGCCATCCGGTAAGGTGCTATAGAAATCGGTACTGTTCCTAGAAATAATTCAATGCCAAATTTGATTTTTCAACGAGGTGGTAATCCTGGTAGCTCGTCGGGGAAGACATCCTCAAATTCATCTACCATCGGAATCACTGCATGTTTTCTCGAAACACTGGGCTCTCCTTCCAAGTCCATGAAGATAGCATAGCAAACTGCATTCTTCTGCCCTCCGAGACATGCCCTAACACGACGCTCACTCATCAGTCGATCACCACCACCCTAGTAAGTGATCACCGTCCCCTTATCAGACACTAGGGTTACTTTCCTAAGTTGGCAGTCCACTACTACACTGTATCTAGATAACCAATCCATCCCTAGGATTACATCATAGGATCTCATGGGGATTACAATCAAATCACTTTTCAAAATCTCATCCCTGATCTTTATTTTACAAGCTTTACAGACATTATTCACACACACCCGCCCCAAGGGTGAAGCTATAACTAAGGGTTCATCAAATTCTTCTATTTCTAATCCCAAGGCATGTACAAAAGAGCTCGAAATAAGAGAATGAGTGGCACCAGTATCTAATAACACGTGTGCTATAGACTGAGAAATCATGATCATACCATCGACAACTGCATTACTAGTCTGGACATCTAAACTCCCTGATGTCATCATGTGAACCTATACTGGAGCTTTTTCTTTTCCTCTACTAACATTGCTGGATCTTGGGTTAACTGGTCGATACTGCTGTGATGATGGCGACTACACGCTAGCTGTACTCGACGCTCGGTACTGAGGGACGTTACGCTAAAAATTCTGCTGTTGATGTCCTTGCGCTGAATATGACAGTTGCTAAGGAGAGAACTGATGGAATGGAAGCTGAGGATATTGCTGCGGCTGAGGTAAAGTTTGAAGCTAGGGCTGACAACTAACTCCTTCTTCGGTCTGAAGTCTTAGGCGAGCACTCCTAATTGGGCAATTCCTCTTGATGTGTCCCAGCTGTTAGCAATAGTGACAATGGAAGTTGTAGGGGTTGTTGCTCCCGCTGCTGGATGAACTACTGCTGCCACTGTTCACGCCACCTACTTGTCCTTTCCTGGAGTTAGTCGACTATTGACGCTCCTCCTGTCGCTCCTCTGTGGTCCTCCTGATGTCTTGGCTATTCTCATAGTACTGCGCATAATCATTCTCCACTGATATTGCTGATGACACAAGCTCACCAAAGTTCTTGAGTCGCAGGGCAACCACCTGCCGCCGAATAGGAGCCTTAAGTCCTTCCTGAAATTTGATACATTTCTCACGCTCCGATGCCACTGCAGATGGAGGAAACCAAGCCAATTCATTGAACTTTGCTTCATATTCCCATACTGACATATCACCCTGTTGCAACCTATAAAATTTTGCCGCTTTTTGGTCCCTATATCCTAGCGAAAAATATCGATCATAGAACAGTTCCTCAAACCTATCCCAATTGATATTACCATTGTTCTCCAGGCATTTCACTTGTTTCCACCAAGTGTTAGCACCACCTTCAAATTTATATGCTGTAAATTTCACGCGATACTCCACTGGCACGCCAAGGGTATCTAGATGCTTCACGATCGAATCTAACCAATATTCTGCTATCTACGGGTCCCCAGTTCCGTCAAAAGTTATGCATGTCGAAATTCCTTAAAGTACAAATACCGGTGACTAGCCTCAGAATCATCCGGCCTTGCCCTAGCTGCCATCTGTCGAAATGCAGCAAACATAGCCATCATCATGCCCTCGTCATTTTCAAACTCGGCATCAGCTGTTGAGCGACGTCTAGGTGCCATTCTCTCACTTCTGAAAACAAAATTTGGACTGTTAGTGGTATTTCGTTGTCGTACCTATGTGTGCACAATTCCCAAGGTTCATAACCTTGAGCTCTGATACCATTCTGTCATGCCCCGGGGTACGAGAGGTGACGTGGTGGATTAATTAAATTAATTAAATAGAGATTTAGTCAAAAGTTGGGTTTTAGAATTAAATTTATAAATAAAAAATAAAAATTTTAAAATCTTTTATGGTGAGCAATCATAATATTTAAACAAATAACGAGAACAAATAAATCAATTTAATATGGGGTGAAGTGAGTATGGGTCCCACTGGCCCGCATGTTGTACACACACACAGTACTGACAATACTACAATACAACCACAGTCCAAGGTAAAAGAAAAGTTATGTTCTTACATGCCTTGAATTTTTGTAATATAACCTATTAAAATCCTCTATTGGTCGTAGGTTCGGTCAGCAGAATCTTCTCCGATCTTAAGCTGATATCCACCTATGAGGTAAGATTTTAAAACAAGTAAAATGTGAGCGAAAGGCTTAGTAGGACTATGTTTTTAAAATAAATAGATAAATAGTTTCATAGAACATTTCTTAATAAATAAAAATAAATTAAATAAGTACTTCGTTTAGCAAAAGTATGTTCGAAACAATTCATCAAGTGTACCTTTTTAATTATTTTAGGCAAACCATGATATTCACCACCGAAGTGGCCCAGCTGGGTTTCGGGACCTGCCCCCAAGGTCGTTCACTACACGACTCGATCTCTGATATGGCATCATGCCTGTATATCTTTTTATAATTAAAATCTCTATTTACCAAATATAATCATTAACATTTATTATGAGGTTTATTATGAAAACATCTCAATCTACTGTTTGAGAAAACAGTTAACAAGAAATCTTTTTTCAATCAATCATTGAAAAATATTTTATT
>CAMOHE010032776.1:0-44405 GCA_946598075.1 Artocarpus hirsutus | reverse complement strand
GTTAACATGCATATTTGAGCATTTATGAGCAAAAACTTGAGTCTTGAGTTAAAACCCACAACCAACCTTTATTTTGGTTTGACAACAATGTTAGAAACATGTTAGGAATGTTTAGAACTAGTTTCTATAGCTCTATGGTTAATGCTTTAAAGTTTTGAACTTGAAGAATAAACTTAAGCATGTTTTCATCATTATGTGCAAGAAAGACTAAAGATATGATTTGATGATTATTTTGGTATAAAACTCATGAGACTATGTTTATTATGATTATCTAATGCATGCTGCCTATTTTGAAATAGTTTTGAGATTTTGAATAAGAATAATATACTTTGAGTGAAAACTTAATATTCCATAAACCTTGTATCATCTTTATGGGTAATAGCTCTTTATTGAAATTCTAGATTTAGATGAAAATGAATTTGGTAAATTGGTTTACATATTTTAAAAGTAGACATCCTAAGCTTTCCAACGAGCTATTATAAGCCTAAATCGGAGTTATATTTTATTTTCTACGAATTTTTCAATTCTCGGATTGGAAACTAGTAAACCTACTAGTGGCAGCATATCACCCGTCTACCTTAAGTAAACCACCTATTAACCCATGTGTTAATTGTGGATAGTGAACCCAACATTGCTCACCTCCTAATCCCTTAATGTCTTGCAACCTTTCAAAAACTATCCTAAGTAATTCATTATGGATGTGGTTATATGTTGTGCTTTAGTTTTAATTGTCCTTCTATACACTTTAGGATCAAGGGTGTGTGGAGCTTACGTTAATTAAATTTAGAGATTAAAGGATTGTTGAGAAGCTTGAAAGGTAGGGATTCTATTACTCATCTTTTGTAAGGTTTTTATGGAATTAAAATTGATTGCTTTACCACAAAATATATGTATCTATGTTGAACTGCTATTATATGAGAATCACATATGAAACTATGACATGAACTCGCCCTGTATTGATTAGCGAGGAACATAATGACTTAACATATGTTATTATAAGTTGGAAAGCATGGTTAGGAAAATTGATTCTATAAATAATGATGAAACATTGAGAAATGGTAAGATGTGAAGAGGGCGGCGGTTACGTTCTTGGGCACGATTACCCTAAAAGGTAAAATAGGGGGAAGGTGATGACGCTTCCTTGGGTCGAAAGTCCCAGAACACATTATACAGGAATCGACTTGGTGAGGACTCGAGGCTTGATGTCCCCTCACCAGAATACCCTTGGAATGTTTGGAGGGTGGCCAAGCTCGCCCATTTGGGTTTCGATAAGTAGAGTGTTACTTTATTTAATGTGGATACCTAGGAATAATGATGAATTGTAATATTTGTATATATGTATAAGTGTGAAACTTGGTAGTGGTTAACTATGGTATCCATAAGATATGATCATAATAAACCTCATAATCTGGTATATGATGTAAATTAACTAACCATGCAGTTTTAATGTGGTAGTGAATAAAACCTTAAGGTGAGTAATGATTTTCCCTACTGGGCATGTCAATGCTTATCCCTATTATATTTACATCTCTCAGATGAAATTCAGTGCAACTTATCTGACGAGGAATAGGCAACAACACTGCTGATTTCGTGTTGAAAGATCTTTGTTAAATTGTAACTCGTCTAGATTATGTAAGATTCATATTTCCTTTGTGATGGCTATGTTAAGTTATTTAGGAATTGTACTATGGTGATGATGACTATATTTTAAATATTTGGTGCTACACTAAAAACTGTGGTTTGTATATAAATGTTTATTTTATCTTTAGTTTTGTTTAAAGACCCATGGGCATTATTTAATAGATTTAAATATTATTAAATCTAAGATTATTTTTATTTATTCAATACTGCTAACCCCCATATAGGGGCGTTACAAGATCTAGGACTAGGGTCGAAACAGGATCATAGAAAAAAGTTGGGTGAGGTTGGGATTGGGGTTGGAATTAGGGTCTAGGTCCAAGGTTGAGGTTGGGTTTTGGGACTAGGGTTAAGGTTCGAGTCGAGTTTCAAGACCAAGGTCAGGGTAGGGTTCTAAGACCGAGGTTGGGGTCGATGTTGAGGTAAGGATCCAGGACCGAACCCAGGTTCTACAACTGAAGTTAGGTGTTATGCCCAATTAACTCACAATTAGCCAATAATAAGCATCTTGCATGTCTATACATTTAACAAACACACGTTATTAAATTACAAGCATATAGAAAGCATATTTTACAAGCAGGAGTACTTGTTATTTTTAAGATTGAATCATTCATAAACATGCTTACATTCCTAAATGACATTGAATTATTAATATATTATTAATATATGATCTAACATTTTTTTTTTTTTAACATTCTAATTGTAGTGAAAAACTCGATTTCTTGGTAAGGAAGATTAATGTGCTAAATGGTTACGAATTGATTGGAAAGTGTTTTTACATTTTAAATGCATTCTAAACTAATTGTTTTTCCTATTTATACCTTAAAAATAGCTAGATTTTGTTAGGATTTAAAGTATGCAAAATGTTGGAATTTGATTTGTTGGTTGACTAGGTTATAGAAATTTAAGTTGCACTTGTTTGTACTTGATTTTAATTGGGTAACTATAAGCTGAATTCTTTTCTTACTCAGCACTCTTTCCATATGTCAAACCCTAGAAAAAGATGGCAAAGCTCCTAAGCCACCTCCTCCTTCAACCCACCTCCTTTTGACTAAGTCAAATGCACTAGAAAACTCGATTTTTGCTTATTATCTTCCCTAGAAACCCGAAAAACGTTCAGCACTCTCCCCACTTCTTTCTCTCCATTTTTCATGTCCTAAAGCTCACAAAAACATAAATAAGACCATATAAATTTGGGTTATACAAGCCAGGTCAAGTTTTCACCATTTTTAGCTTGAAAATCAAGTGTGTTGATCTCCAATAGAGCCCTAACTTCAAGCCCTACAAGGTAACATCTATATTTATGTTTTTTATGATGAAATGGAGTTATTTTCTGTTATGTATGGTTATAGATGTAGGAAAAGTAAGCTAGGACAGATTTGAGCTCAAACTAAACTAGTTAAGCTAGTTTCTTTGCACTATTGGAAATCTTGTGGAATTCGATTATTTCCTTTATTTCTATTGGTCCTAAGAATTTATTAATTGATTTTGAATGCTTGTAGATAGGTAGGAATCAGTTAGAATGTTATTTCTAAATTTATGGAAAGAAAATGCAAAACTTGGTTAAGTGGAATATCAAATTTGCACAATGCTTTATTCTCATGTATAGGCTATTTTTATAAGATTATGTATTTCCTTTAATGATATTTAATGTTTGGAAATGTTACTTATTTATTGAAGACCTGGCTTTGGCTAGAAAGAGTGTGTTTGACATAATATAATTTGTAGTGGGAATGAGCTAAAATGAATGTTTGTTGAGATGATGGAACATTTAATCTCCATGTTTAATAATTTTAGTAATATAGCATGTTCCTTGGCCAAAAGTGTGCATTGTGACATTCTGATGCTTAGCCCATTTTGTGTTTGAATTATTGCAAAACCATTGAAATATGAACTTATAACATGATCCAATTAGTTTACTTATTGAGGAATTGAATTGTATACATATTTACGATTTTAGGCCTTTTAGCATGTTTTATCATCTAAGAGGATTAAACTTTTCACTCAATGCAAATTGGACTCATGGTAAGTAGAAACTACAATTTACTACACCACAAGAACTATGTCATGTTAAATTTTAAGGTGCGTTGATTGGAATGTTGTTATTAGGAATGATATAGTTTGTTGAAAATCATGATATGTCATATGACATTCATGATTTATGACATTTACATTAGAACATGTGATATGATCAAAAAGGGAATGAGGTTTTTAACTAAAGTAGGGATTTGGTGCTTAATTGGTGGTCGGGTAAGCACGAAAAGCTGGTCAAACTGGTGGACCCAACAAAGGGTGGTGAATACTTTGAGGTTAAAAACCTAAGATAAGAAAAGCCATAAAAACTAGACTAAATACGGCAAATACCTAAGGTCTAATGACCAAGATCGAAACCTCGTATTATTAGTACTACATAGGACAAATTATGATAACAGGTTTCAGAAACCACAGCCTATTATTACCAGTTAAGTACCACACTCCAAGGGTACCTAAAAAAAGAAACAATTGTTGAAAGAAAACTAATAAAAGAAAATGTATGATTGCATTTGCATTCAATGTTTATATTCATGTATTAGTTTCTACTTATTGAGCTTTTAGCTCATTATAGTTCTTATGATGTAGATGAGGGTATACAAGGTTAGGGGTTGACCAAGTATCTAGAGCTACCAGACAGATATTTGTTCATATGCTATGTTTTGGATCTATTTTTGAAACATATCTTGGAACTCTATTTTGTAAAACTTTGCAGCATTGTTATGGTTTTGTGAATAGACAAATGTTACTGAATTTGGATGTGATAGTATAGTTTTGTTCATATTACTAAGTTTGAATAGTGTATATATTGTAAATAGGAAAATGAATGAAACATCAATTTCAAAACTCTTTTATAGTGGAATGAATATTTTAAGTAAATCATAATACTTATAATGCAATTCAAAGGTTAATACTTCTTATCCTAACTAAATAAGCTTTACACGAGCTTATTAGTTAGCTTGAGAGGTATTACATTTGGATTTGAGGTCGGTGTTAGGTTCGAGACATGGGTCAGAATCGGGACCATGTTTCAAGACCAAGGCTAGGGTCAAGGTTAGGTTTCGAGATCCTGTTAAGGTCGATGTCAAGATCCGAGACTCAGGCTGGTGTCAGTGTCAAGATTGGGTTTCAAGACTGAGGCTGAGGTCGCGATTAGGGTCAAGGTTAGGGTCGGGTTTTGAGATAGGACTAGGGTCAAGATCCAAAACCAAGGCCAAGGTTGGAGTTAGGTTTGAGTTTTGAGGTCGGGTCGATTTTTGGGATTTGGGCTAGGGTTGAAGTCAGTATCTGGGTCTTGGTTGGGGTGGGATTTGGCATTGAGATAGGGGTCGGGATCTAGGATCAGGGTCTAATTTGGGCACTGAGGTTAGGGTAGAGGTTGGGGTCGAGTTCTAGGGCCAAGGTTAGGTTTCAAGACTAGGACTAACGTCGAGGTTTCAAGACTAGGACTGGGGTTGGGATTTCGAGATCGAGACCAGGGTCGGACTCCTACCCGAAACTTGACCCCGATCTCAAAGCCCAACCATGGTCCTAGAACTTGACCTCGACCATGACTAGGTCTCGAAACACGACCTCGACCCTAGCCTTGGACCCGAAACCCAACTCCGAACCTGATCCTCAATCCAGAAACGTGACCTCGGTCCTCGATCTTGAAACTCAACCCCCAGCCCCCAATCCTGACTTTAACCTTGATTCTTGGAACTCGACCTAGAACCTAACTCTAGCCTTGGCCCCCAGTCCTATATCTCAACCCCAACCCAGACCTCGATCGCGGTCCTAAAACCCGACCTTGGCCCAAATCTTGGCTCTTGACCTTGACCCGACATTGACCCTGTCCTTGAATTTGACTCCAACCTCAATCTTGGAACCCGACCCCGACACTAGTCCCAGAACCAAATCTTGACCCTAGTCCCCAAATCCAACCCCAACACTAGCCTCAAATCTCGACCCAACCCTGGTCCCAAAAAGCTCCTTGTCCTCGATGGTCAGTCCGATCCATCGATCTAACTGCATCGACAACCCTAAGTCACGATCTTTTTCTTCTTGTTCAAAAAAATGTATCAAAATTATCTTACCAGATGTATTTCTTCTATTTAAAAACAAAAAACAAATAAATGGTACCAAACATGTGTTTTATTTAAAAATAAAAAATAAAAACAAAAGAAGTATTTTTGTTTTTCTGTTTACAAAAATAAATAATAAAAATGACACCAAATAGTTGTATAGTAATTGAATTTCTTTTCAATAAAATTTGTTATGTTAAATGCAAAATGTTCTAATTGTAAAGGGTTTTTAACCATGGTAAATAAAATGTTTTGCATGTAAATTTTAACATAACTATTTCTGCAAAAATTTTAATAACTATGCAATCGAGACTTGGTTATCTTTGTAAAATTTCAAAAATTATCTATTAATTTTAGTGTCATGAACTAAAATTATTAATAAATCAAAATTAAGGAAATAACATGCAAAGAAAAAAGGGGAAATTTTATTCTAGTATCATGTGTTATATTGAAATATGAGTTTGATTTCTTTGTTTTGAAAAATTTCATGCCGATATCTCGACCTTATAGAAAATCTTTTTGTAATACGTCAAAGCTCTTTTTTAGGACATGCAAAAACAAAATTACCTTTTCATAAAATATAATCAGTTGACTAAAATTTTACGTAAAAAAATTGTTAAAATTATGATGCTTGCAACAATAAACCATTGATTTGTATGCATTTTTAGTGCAATATCTTGGCATAATAATTTTAAAATTTTTTTACTTAAAATTTCGACCAACTAATTATATTTTTAAAATGGTAATAGTCTTTTCGTGTCAAAAAAACTATTCCAATGTACTAAAAAATGATTTTCTAAAAAGTCAAGATACCAGCATAAAATTTTTCAAAACAAAGAATAACAAACTCATATTTTGATATAATACATGATTTTAATATAAACTTTTCCCAAGAAAAAAACTTAGAGACAGTGACATAATTGCATTTTTAACATGCCAATATCATTGTTTTACACACCTATTCACTAAAACAAAAAAAAAACAAAAACAAAAACAAAACAAAACAAGAAACAAAACAAAACAAAACAAAAAGCAAACTAACGAATAAAGAATGGCGTACTGACTGACGTTACTTTAAGTACTGAATAGACACATCAACCTCTTGAATTGTTATGAAACTTTTTGTACCAGTTGTATGGGCATCTTTTTAACTTCTCAAGTATATTTACGTTTTGCCTCCATATGAACGTGGTTATAACACCCAACTTTAACATCATTGAGAGACAAAATACGATATCCACACTTTGTACTAGTGAATTACTACTCGCTGATGAACTTGCGCCAGGCAATCTACGTTCTGCAAAATATTACCCGAAGGAAGGACGAACAACAGGATTGTTATAAACCGGACTCGGAAAGGTTTATTTTTATGCACCCTTACAACGGACTGATTGGTGTAGGAAACAAGTGGAGTGTTGCAAGTTCACGATCTGTACCGGACAATTTGCTCATGTTGGTCCTACCGTTGGACCCACATAAACCAGATGCCAAACTCATGAACTAGTAAGCGCATTTAGCATTAAAAAAGGTTCCACACTCACAACTTTATTCAACGGAAAAAAATACCAAAAAAAAAAAAAAACCAAACGAAAAAACTAAACTAAACAAAGCAAAACAAAAAGGGTTTTACGCTGTAGAGGTTCCAAGGCACCACAAAATTTCACATTGTGCAAGATCTTTGTGTGTGTGTGTGTATATTCTACACTCACAACTTTATTCAACGAAAAAAAATACAACAAACAAAACAAAAGGGTTTTACACCGTAGAGGTTCCGAGGCACTGCAAAATTTCACATTATTCAAGATCTATGCGTGTGTGTGTGTGTGTGTGGTTAAACCATTTGAAAATAAAAAATTGAACAAACCAAGGACCAGAGAAAAAAAAAATGAACAGGATTCGAAGCCATGTTTACAGAAACAGGTGGCTGGATAAATGAAGAGGTAAGTAATTGGGATTAGAAAGAATCGTATCCACTAAACCGAGGACAAAAGAAAAAGGAAAAAGAAATGGAACATGATTCGAAGCTATGTTTACACAAACAGGTCCTCCTTAGCTACATTGTGCAATAATGTATTATCTCACTTACAAAGTTCAAGGTTCACCTAAAGCCGGCATTGTTAACTCGAAGATTCATTCAAGAGACAGCTGCTGGAGTCGCATGAGGCTGTGTTGCTCGCAACAGTTTCAGGCGGCAAGGTTCCACAGAGGAAAAGCAGCTATAGTTGCTTCCTTGAACTTCCATAGCTCTCGCCTGAGAAACCTTGCAGATAGAAATTTTTTTGTTGATGCATTTCTGTCAGCAATTCAAATTACAACTCAAGCTATTTTAAGCTGGACCCAGATAGCGAGTTATGCTCAAAACCTCCTGGGACAAACACGGGAAGCGGGTTTGAAGTGGAATCACACTTGAATCTAGACTCCCTAAACAAGTTCACAGCCACCCTCGCTTGACCCTCTCTTGAGTTCAAAACCTTGTCATTTTTTGGACCATCCCTAAAAGGGACACTCAGAAGTGGACCCCCAAAGAATATAGAGTCTCCTGTATACGTCAGTTTCCCTGCTTGTTGCAACGGAGGTCTCACTGCAAAAGATGAAGATTCTTCTTGTGGAACAACTGGCTTTCTGCTATAACTGCCTGTTTCGGGATAAGAATTTGGGAATCCTATTTGCAAGGATGATTTGGTTCGAGATTCTGAAGCTGATACAGGAACTGAGACATATCTTCCAGCTTCTTGGTCCCACACAACAGATGTCCTTCTGACATCTCGGAGAAAAGAAGTGGCTTGTGCTGAAAGCAATAATGGATCAGCAATCTTTTGCATTATCCTTTCATTGAATCCAACAGGATGGGATGCTGACGGGTTAACATTTGGGAAAATTGCCTTCGAAGTTAATGGACAATCAGGCATCAAGCTGGGGACTGAGGGAGCCACAGCAGAATGACCTAAACTGGGACGTTGTTGTAGAGGGCTAAGTGTAACTGGTTCATGAACATGGCTAGGACTACTGAAACTACTCATGCTTTGAGTACCAGTTTCATACTCATCACAGCTCCCTTGACTTAGACCAAAAGAATCCTTGAGATATGGAGATAGCCTGAGGTCAGTTTTCATCTCTTTATTTGCCCCCATGTCAGTGCTTACACTGCTCCTAACACTCATGTTGCCACTGTAGCTAGAATCAGGATCAGGTAGCCGCCTATTATCTATTGGACGCAGAACAGACGATGATTCCCTTGCTTTTGCTGCTGCTCTCATGGCCTCATTAGAATCCAACTTTGCAAGCTTCCAAGCACTGATACGAACAGGCCTTTTGGGACCCTTCTGCCCCCTGTCCGCAACTCCAGTTGCATCTGGATCTACTGTTGACGGGACCATTCCTGGCTCCAACTGGGGTATGACTTCATCCTAAGGCAACAATATATAAAAAGTTGACCACCAATTTTTTCTTTGGAAATTTTGTACGTATCAACACAGATAAATTATTCATCCTTCTTATAGGAAATCAAAAAATCAAATTAAATTAAAGACCTTAAACATGAATATTGCTGGCAATTTTTGTATCCATTATAATAGGCATATCCACAACAAAAGAACAGAAGGAAAAAAGGGGTAATTGCAAAAGATCTGTCAGAATTGATACAAAAGACTACTCTTTTAGCAATAATTTACAACCCAATTAAGCTTCCAGTGATCAAGCAACTCCATTACCAACTACAGTGACTAATTTGAGTTACCAGATCAACTGGGACAATATAGATACTAAAACTACTACTTCATACCCTAGTTGCCGTTTCAAAACTTCTTGCAGATGAAAGAGAGTTTCACATAATAGATTTCAGGAAGCAAGATAGGAAGCACTAGAAAGATTTTTATGTCTTTATGCTGAGAGCTAGCCCTATGCCATGGTCTCTGATCTTATCAGAGCAATAAGTAGATATAATACCAACCAAAAACTTGTTGAGAAACACTAACTCCAAGGGTTACTTTTGAAAAGTTGAAAATGGTTCAATCAAGAGCAAAGAAGAGGAGAACGTATTGTAACCGCTAAACTAATGGTCCAATATGACCAGTCAAAATGAATTGTGCCGTGCCCAATATTCTCCTGTGTAATTTATAATTTGGTCGGCAATTTAGTTCCACTTAGTTGTGAACTGCAACTCAAAACGACTGTGTTTTGGAGCCAATTTCTAATTCATTCAGACCTTTTTCTCAATATATCAAATGGGAAAACCGCAAATGAAAGAATCTTTCCTGAAATTACCTGGTAATCCACAAATACCCTAGGAGGAGTACACCATGCGCCCTTGTACTGCAAACCCAGAGAACTTCCACCACTCCAGCCCGTTGTGGCAGATCCAGTAGGAGAGAACAAAATATTTGGTAGTTCCTCCTCGATATATCGTCCACCAGCTGTCTCACTTATGGCTCTCATTGCCACAACGTATTCATACGTTGTGATACCCTAATTCAATATAAAGTAAATAAATAAAGAAATAAATCATGCGTTCATGGAAATCTTGCAAGATAAATTGCCTCAATTATCTAATATTATCATCTTTTTTAAATCAACTAGTAGCGAAAGCGGTTGCTTATTCTTGATCATTGTAAAGTTCTCGACTATAAGATTCCTCCCTCTAACTTCCCTATGACTAACGATACAGTCAAGGAACTGAAATTTATCTCTCAAGTTTCTCGGCCGGTGACCTTTCTTATCAGGATCATGTGGAAGAAGAAAAGTTCACCCAAAGGTATGCATGCAAGCATGGAAACTGCAGTACATAGAGCCTACAGAAAATAAGGCACAGTTTTAGAACAAATTCTTGTAACAGTAATATTGGAAAAATGAGGTGTTAAATCATAAGTACCACAACTATTGCAAAGGGGGGGCGAGTGAAGCCATTTCCAAGCCTATCAACAATTTTAGCCTCCATACTTTTCTTATTCACAAAGCAGAGCACTAGGACAGCAATACCAACTCCAGCTTCAATAACAAGCTGGACAGAGGGGAAAGAGCATCATTAACAATCCAAAAGATTGACTGAAGAAGAAAATTATGAGATGCAAAGCATACCCAAACAAGACCGATGGCCATGAGACAGACAAAAGTCACATAATTTTTGCGCCCCACACAGTTGTTAAGCCACTGCAGCCATATAAACATTGAGAAGGTTACTTCCAAAATGCAATGGATAAAAACTTAAAGGTCTAACAAAGTTGTTGGAAACTTTCAGAAATTGCTTGTAAGACATACTCGACAATGATGATCAAAACCATCAACACATTTATCACAACTTCTACAGTGTTTGCTGAATTTGCAGACCTGCAACAATAGAACCATTGAAGCTTATCAGGGGGAAAAAAATAATAATAATAATAATAATAAATTAAAAAAAAGGCCATCTTTACAGCCTTCAAAGCTCTAGCAGCATTTGCTGAAGGATAACCCATATGTTTTCATACCAGATCATCTCAACACTATCATGGCAATAATCTAGGAGAGGGTTGTGTTTCCAAAGGTGCTAGCTACTAAAACATCATAAAGTCTGTTGTGCATATCATTGGCAAGGAGCTTTTACCAATAAAATAACATTATGAGCTGCCAAGACCTTACATTTTAGGCACATGATAAGAAATGTAAGCATCATTTACTTATCGAAAGGAATGATGCCCAAATAAAACAAAACACTATTAAGGGAGAAAAAGAAAATGTGGAGCACAAACTGGAGCATGAACCATTATCAAGGGACAAAAATTCATCCTGAAACAAATTCTCTTCACAAAGCTGTTTAGAATTTGATAGAAGTCGAAGGAAGTAATTCTTCATGAAGGAAGCATAACATGGAAGCAGCTTAAAAATTGTAACACACAAATTTGCTTGTATTGATAGCTTGATGGATAAATACATCGAACTCTAATGAGTGTTAAATATCTAACTTAGTAAACAACATAGTTGGCAGAGTGTGGTACCTGAGCATTGCATAGTGTGCAGAACAAAGCTTCTTCGCTGCCCTGCTGCTCAGTAACTCCATCCTGCTTCCGGCAATCTTCATAAACAAACAACGCACTGAAGATTGCTCCAATGCTACAACAAGACTTTCTGGTTGTTGTTCTCACTTCAATATCTGTACTCCCAAGTTCTCCTAATGAGCCTTTCTTACTAGATACTGCTACAGAACTTTGAGAAGCTGACAATGAGGAAGAATGCTCCCCAGTGACCAATCCATTAAATTTTCTAGGCAAGTGCTTTTCTGATAACCTATGATCAGTGTTGAGTTTATTTTTCACTCTACTATCGAAATTAGACATAATGCTAGGATCAGCCGGGTTTATTGCAGTACACCGGACATAAAGAATGAAAACAAGGAGTGCCTGCAATGCCAAAGTCAAGAAAGAAAATTATAGATGGAAGATCAAACAACGGCGCCACATGTAAGACATGGATTCAGGTTATACTTGAAGTTGAGCTTTTAACAGGGATATTTCAATTTTCTTGAAACAGACGCTAGTAGCAGTTTCTCAATAAGTTTTCCAGTAATCTCCTACATATTTCATTTTAATATTTTACAAGAGTCCACAAATTTTAACACCAGTAAGCCTCTTATATGGGAGAAAGGTTTAATATAAAAATATTAAGTAAATTCACATACCACAGGAGAGTAAATTCCAATCAAAACATACTCCCAGATAAGGCCTCCAAGGAAAGGGGCAAAGAAAGCATAGAACGCAACCACTAATAAGCAGAAAACAGTGATTGCAACAACCTACACGTGTGAAACCAGAGTTAAGATAAAAATTCTATACATACAGCAGCGAAAGACAACCCAAAAATGCCTCCTTTTGTACTTTAATAGAGTTAGTAACAAAAACATCCATTGTTTCATCAAAATGTTGCTTTCCACCTAATGTTTTCGGAAATGCTACATATATCCCCTATGTTTTACAAATTGGGTTAAAATGATTCCCTTCGCTTTACAAAATAATGTTAAAAACCTCCCTCGTAAAATGCACAAAAAACCACCCCTCTAGAAACACTTTACACAATTTGTAAAGGACAGGGGATAAGTACATTATTTCCAGCAAGGAACACAGCATTTTGATAAAACACAAGAAAGGTTTTTATCATCCCTACTTAATAATCAACATGCAACTCAGATAAACATTAATAAGATGTCCTTGCAGAAGGCCAGATATATATTACATATTCTGAAGCTCCACCAACAACCATGATACCAAAACAAAAGTCACAGCAATGGTCATTCAATAAAGAAAAAAAAAAGTACACATACATACATAAGTACGTATACATATATATACAACTATATATTCATATTAAGCATAAATCTCCTTTCATTAGACGTGGTATTTTACTGGTTTTTGTTGGCTGCTCCTATTTTTCAGCCTACTAGTAGTATACGTCATGCCCAACTCTCAATAGAATCTTAGTAGATTCCTAGGTTGAAATACTAGTTTTCTTCTACATGCGAAATGTCACTAAAGAAGACTAAACCAAAAAAGTAACAATAGTTACAACTTGCAAATCAACAGGCCAAACCCGAACCCAAAAAACAAAAATAAAAGAAAATAAACAAAGGTTCGAATTTACTTCTCCTTTCCTTTCATTTACAAAACCGCAATTGTTCAATTATCATACAATTTCACAGAAAAATAAAAGCAAAGGAGGACCCAAAAGGACTTTTTACATGAACTGAGTACTGAACGCAAAACAAACAAAAACAAGCCGACACAAACGTGGATCATTTTCACTTTCAGCATTCAGAAAAATACGAATGAAAATAATACCAGAAAATAAAAAAGAGCCAAAAAAAAGAAATAACTGAAAAAAAAAAAAAAAAAACATACCTGAAAGGTGTGAGCAGGTAGCTGCCATCCATGTTTTCTGACCATAACTGACCAATTCAGAACAAACCTAGAGAGAGAAACTAGAGAGACAAAGTGACTGTGCATATGAGGAAAAGAGAGTCAAAAAGATTAGTGAGAGAGTGTGTACGAGCACAAGAGAGAGAGAGAAGAAACAGACTTTCCCTCTCTGTAACCCAAAATGCCACAAAACAACAATAAATTTCGAGGGAACCAAAAAGGCTAAAAAGAAAGAGAGAGAGAAAAAAAAGTAGAGGAAACAAAAAAGCGACAATTACATTAATGGCTGCCACAATAATGCAAAATTTCATAAATATAAAAGAAAGCAACTTAACTTTTTTCGCAAAAATAGAAACGAAAAAGAAAAAAGAAAAGAAACTTGTATAAAACAAACAAGAAAGCCAAAAGCACTGAGAAGAAATTTGACCAATTCTTCTTAACAACGAAAGAAAGAGTAATCAATGCAATTAAAAAGAAAAAGAAAAAAATTGATCGATATTTGCAAAACAAAGAAAAAAAATTGATCGATATTTGCAAAACGAAAGAGCGAAGTGGGAACCAAGTCAAACTCACACACACTGAGAGAGAAAGAGGAGGGTGTTTGGATGCTGGGAAAGTTGATTTGAACTGAATGGGTCGAAAGGGAAAGAGAATGAAAGAGAGGAAGGGAAAAAGCAGCGGAAATTGCCGCTGAGGAAAGAATAGGAAACAGAAGAAATGACAAAACAAGAAAGCGTTGTACAAGGCGTTGACAGACTCGGACCGTAACTCGGACGACGCTAACTCGATGACTGGGCTAGTGTCCAGAAATGTGAATACTGGAATGGAATTTTTTTTTTGTTACGTTTTTAGTATGGGTGCGGTAACGCAATCAAAGTTAAAAGTTGAACTGATATATAAGAGATCAGAAGTAAAAAGTTAGCCTTAAAGATTTATATTGTAATTTATTGTTATTTTATATTATAATACGTAAAAGTTTTATATAGATTAGTTTTAATTATATTGTTGAAACAAGATTCTTAAATACACCTTTCTACAATAAGAAATGAAAAAATAATCTCTAGGTGAGATTTTATATCAAAAATATGATTTTGACCGGTTTCAACTATCAAAAGCTTGTGGTAGATATGTGTCCCTAAAAAAAACTACCTTATATTATATATTTTTTTTTATTTTTTTAAGCTTATGTAGTGTTTTTCTAAGAGAAATTTACACCCACTTAACATATAGAAGAAGCTAAACATTAAATTTATTCAACAAACACATATTGCAGAGGTGTAACACTTATATGGGATAAATAAATTTCTTTATGTCATATATTTTCAATATTTGTAATATGTTGAAAAGATGTTATATTACATTTTTTAGTTCTATATGTTATATAGAAGTACGATCCTCTTAGAAAAATCGTTGTAAAATTCTACTATTCTATACGTTATATTTTTAAGTTTATTAAAAAGAATAATTGGCATGGCTACTGAACTAACTCAATTGGTGTTTTAGTGTATGTATGAGTTGTTTCAATCTATTAAATAATGTGTTAAAGGCCCAAGGAATAGTAAAATTTCAAAAAGGGTAATTGGCATAATGGGACTCCAAACTTCCAAGCAATTGATAATTTGATTCTCGATTTTTAATTTCGGAAATTAAATTCCAAACTCTTAATTCAGTAATAAATTTAATCAAATTGACATGGACGAAATAGTATATGTGCTTCACATGCACAACGCTTATCGAAACCTTAAAAGCTAACCAAGGAAAAGAAAAATAAGTCCCAGTGTCCTTTTTCTCATTATGATCAAGAGTGTGTTTGAGAATTAGAACTATATAGTTGAAACTAAAACATTATAGTTGTTGATGCTTACTTGAGTTCGGCTTCCAATCAACACTAAGCGCGGCTGCGCACGGTACCTAGCTCTTTTATGTTCGTTTCTACCTAATTGGATAAACCTGCAGCAAGAGAAGGGACGCTTCATAGGCAAGAAAATGTCAGTCAACAGAAAAGGGCTCTCCAATGCTCAAGGCAGGGGTTGCTCGACAGAGGTCAGGAACTTGTTAGGTGGGAAGAAGCCTGTCCCAGAATGCAATAAATGCATCCTATTTATAGGCCACCACTTAGACCGGGTGTTAGGTGGATTTTGCCCATGACCCGAGTGTCACATCAAGGCGTGTCAGGTGGCAAAAAAAAAGTGTCATGTCCCTCTGTTGGTGGATTGCTTCCCATCTAACGGTGAGTCATTTGCCATCTGTTGGCAAATGATGGCGAGTAGCAGCCCACTTTCAAGTAAGAAGAATCCGACCCGAGCTTGTGCTCAATCCGAGAAGGCAACCTATTGAGGTGCAGCCCGGGGGACCTTGAGAAGCACCTCAGATAAAAGACTCAAGCTCATCAGGATCAGTTGTAAACACCTTGAAGCTTTTGTTGAGCTGTTTAACTGACCACTCAAAGTAGGCTCCTCAGCGGTGGCGTCGAGCTCACCCTCAACAATAGTATATTTTTGCTTTACATTATAACATATGAGAGCTTTATATTATAATAGTTAGAACTCATAAATTCTAAAAACGTTGTCAAACAAAGCCCAAAACAACCCCTCTCCGCTATTCCTATGACTTGCCTCACTCTCAATCTACAATCTCACTTCTTGTAAAACTCCAAACTTTTCAAACTTTTCCTCTGTTTGTCGATTTGGGGAGTAACTACTCTCAAAATATTTCTTCATTTGTGACACTTGCCACTAAATTAAAAGTTTGAAAAGTTAATTGCAAAATGAAAGATCATCCACTAAATTGTCATTTATTAAAAAGTTTTGAAAATAACAATGCCAATTACTTCATAATATATATATATATATATATATATGTATGTATATTAATGTTCTTGAAATTTTATTTTGAATTTTAATTTCATACCAAAAGTTTTACCCACTTAAATAATGGTTTTGTATATTAAATCTTTCTACAATAGGTGTCTCTGCTAGAAGTGTTCATGTTTTTGAGAAATCAAAATTACATCAGTATATATATAAATTGACATTATCTAATACATATATGATGTTTTAAAATAAAGCCTATTGATTATGTTTTTTTAACATACTTGTTGTAGAAATTTCAGTTATCATCTTCTTCATTAAGTTGATCACTTTACAATTCTTATTTAAGGAGACAAGTTTGTTTTTGAATAATTAATAGAATGTTTGATAACATAGTTAGAACTATAAGTTGGAACCAACACATTATCGCATGTGAAAGCTCACACTGTATCAAACTTTTGCTTTATATTGTAAAATGTAAGAGCTTTATACTATAGCGATTGAAACTTATTAGTTCCAACTAGGTTGCCAAACGAAACTTAAAATCAATTCAAGAAGAAATGTAGATTTTCTTTTTTTTTAAGGAAGAAATGTAGAAATTTGATATGAAGTTAAAATTTAAAAGTACAATATTACGAACATTTTAAAATATCTTTTTCATAAGCTTTAAAATATAAGGTGTGAAGTATTTAACACTTCTCATATTAAAAAAAAAAAACTATTAATTTTTTATTGGGAAAGAAAAATGTGAATATAGTTGTAAGGTTTCCATGTATATGTGTGCATAGTAGGTGTGCTTTTAGTGGAGAAGGAGAAGCTTGTTAATTGCGGGCCTTCTCTTATGGGTCTCGAAATTATTAACTTGTATTTTTTTTCCCTTTGGCGTTTTTGGCTTCCACATGCAGTTTGTCAATGCGAAGAATAAATGTGTTTCAAATATTATAAAAAAAATAAAATGAAATAGGATGAAAGAGTAGTTGAGGCGAATTAAAATAGGAAAGAAAACTATTTGTAAATCTATTCAAGTTAAATCCAATGTTACTTTTTTATCTTTTTGGTATGACTAGTTAGAAGCTTGTACATTTTTTTACCTTTTTTTGTAAACCTATTCAAGTTAAATCAAATGTTACTTTTTTATCTTTTTAGTGTGACTAGTTAGAAGCTTGTACAGTTTTTTACCTTTTTAAAAGATTCGTGAGTAGAAAAATAACCAAAACAATAAAAGTTTAAATAAAAATATAAAAAGAAAAATTTTATGTTAGTATCTAACATTATCTTGAAATATGAGTTTGGTATCCTCTATTTTGAAAAATTTTATACTAATATCTTAACCTTTTAGAAAATCATTTAGTACTTCGGACCTCTTTTTTAGGACACAAAAAGACAAAATTACCATTTCATCTTGTGCACACAAATTTTAAGGAAAAAAAACCCAAAAACTAGAAAAAAAAAAAAAAAAAAAAGAACACCAATTCAAATCAAAATTTTGATTCACAACATCAAACAGATCCTACTATCCCTAAATCACAACTTGCCCATTCTATACTTCTGTCAAATGAAAAAGTTTTCTTCCATAATCATTACTTCCACTTGATACCCACAAAACCCAATTAGGGAAAAACCAAAATAACAAGACCAAAGAAGAGAAAAAGATATGAAATTTCACATTGGTGAGGAGATACAAAATAGGAAATTTTTAATTACTAAATACAATACAACCAATTTAAATCAAAATTCAAACACAACCCATAAATTGAAAATAGGAACTTCAAAGCATCAAACAACCTAACCAAAAGCATTTCTTCCATAATCATTATCTTCAATTAAAACTTACAAAACCCAATTAATAAAAAACACAAATAACAAAATCTCCAACAACCTGCAATTGGTAGCTATAGCAACGAGACCATTGGTGGTGAAAACCTTCACAACTAACAAGAATCAACGATTTGAAGTTGGAAAAGGATTGAGAGAGAATCTCAAAGCTCTCATCGGAGACAACCATAAGCTTAAGCCTAAGCTTCTCTAATGTAACACAGCTTCTGGTGAGGGCTTCAATCCATGGAAGAAATAAGCCTCCCTAGTCATAAGAAACCAAATTGAAGTCTGCAAAATGAGGCTTCCCTTTCAAAGTCAAAGATTTCAACACTGGAAACCTCTCCACCGTCCTCTCTGAGCTGATCGTGTAGCAGTTCTCGATGAAAACTCTCCACCTTCATCATGTAGTCGAACACATGCTTTATCACCTCATCTAGGAAGTAGTTCATCTTTTCTCTTCTCACTTTTTTGGAAAAAAAAATCAAATTTTCTCAAAATCTTGGAGATATATAGTTTAATCTAGACTTGGATTTTCATTCAACAAACTTTGACTAAATCTAAGATCTTTGGAAGAACATAAATAAAATTTCTGAAAATAAGCTTTGATCTTAAAAGACAAGAAAAAAGACTTAATAGAGTTAGAAATTTTGCAAACGCATCTCTTTCATTACTTCTCGAATCCGTAATGAGAGAGATCTAGAGGAAAGTAAGAGGGAAAAAAGAACTAGAAAAAAATATTCAAATCAATTTGTTGTTTAGTTTTTAGGTTTTTTACTCAAAACTTTAGTCAAGAAGATGAAAAGGTAATTTTGTCTTTTTATATCCCAAAAATGGCTCCCAGGTACTAAAATAATTTCTAAAAGATCAAGGTATTAGTGTGATATTTTTCAAGATAGGGGTACCAAATTCATATTTCGACATAACAGGGTAACATAAAATTTTCCCAAAGATAAAAACAAACTTTAGGGTCACACTTATAAAACTATACCTTTTAGTTTTAAATATTAATCATTTTACCCTTATGTTTTTAGAAACTACAAAGCTGTAATTTAAATTTAAAAAACTTATTTCAATTTTATTCTTCTCAGACATGTTTGACATAAAAAACATGGAAATAAGACAAACATACTCTTAATTAGACTAACTTTGTTTAAAAATATATACTTTTCTTCTTGAGATTTTTTTTTTTTAAATACTGTTACATTAAAAAAGCCATGAAACTTATTTTTTTAATAAGGTTTTATTTCACAATTTTAATGTTTTTAAATCTATAAAATATTTTTCATAATTGTTTAAAGATAGTTATGTTGTGTTGCCTAATTTTTTTCCATTCATAAGGATGAAATTAAAATTAGTTTTTAAATTCAAAGGATGTCCTTGTATTTTTTAAAAACAGAAAGACAAATTGATAATTAGTGAAAACTAGGAGGTGTAATTACATAATTAACCTATAATATTTTAAAGGATGTAAAATAATATACAATAACGATAAATAAAAGCAAAAAATAAATTGGTGAGGCATGTTAAAAAATATTTTAGGGTTATTAACATTAATGGATTATAAAACTTTGAGATTCCTCTCACTTTGCTTTTGAACTTTAAAAACGCCACTTTATCTTTTAAATTTTCAAAACTCCTCACTTTTGTCCCATAAATTTTAAAAATTACTATTTTGCCTTGAACTTTTAAAGTTTCTCATTTTGCCTATATTTTTTAATTTTTTATTCAAATAGATAGAATTAACTCTATGTGATTAGCACATGGATTACCTATATGGGCAAATATAATATTTTATTAGTCTCCAATTTTGCTTTATATTTACACTCTCATTTAACATTTTTTCTTGACAACTCTACCATATAGAGTTATTTAACCACTTTTTCATCCATAAAAAGAGGTTAGTTCATGAGATTTTTAGTTATTTTATTTAATTTTGAACTTTAATTAATCTATTGTAATTTTGGTTTTATTTAATTTCATTAAGTTTCATTAAGTTTGATTTCATTTAATTTAGTTTTATTTTAATTTAGATTTTTGAAGTCCATTTTTTTAGTTAGTTTAGTTTAGTGCAAGTAATTTTTATTTTGTTTATCCCATACAACATTTATTTTGTCTCAATGATGTGTATTAAATTAGGCGACAGGGGCTAAAATGTCAATTTTGAGCAAATTAGGGATAAAAAGGATTGGAAAAATTTGAATTTCAAATGTCTGAAGCAAGGACTCACGCGTGAGGAGCTACATAATTCAAAAGTTGCGCTTTATGCTGTCAGGTCAACCCCAGGTGTAATAAGATGTGTGCATACACCTCAACGTCGACAAGGGCATGTTCTAATAGACTCCTACAATCTTGAAGCCAATCGTGCCTTGCCATGTGGCACACCTGTCGGCCACTTCTCTAGAAGTAGAGGTGTTCACAAAATATGTGTATCTGTGAGATTTGCTCAATCCAATTTAAAGGTTTTGGATTGAATTGCGAAGAGTTTTGGATTGGTTCTATAACAACCTAACTTTTTGGTCCATTACTTAATGTTGTTTTAACCTTAATTATGATATAAAAAAGTGCACACAAATTTTTAACAACTTTTTATCTTATAACAATGTGTTTTTATAAATACATCTTTGTTCCAAAAAGTATTTATAATACTTGTTCTATTTATATTACACACCATAGTAAAGTAGATAATTTTCTTTAATGTGACATACTTCAAAACATATAATTTACAGCAGAACCATTCTCGCAGCGGTATCCATACCAACTATCTAAAAAAATATTGTACTATTTGTAGGGTATTCTTTTTCAATTATCATATTTGTATTATGAACTGTCTATTCTGTATGCTTTTTTTTATTTTAATTATGATGTAATTTTCTCTAGATGTAGCAATTACAAGAGCGCACTAGCTATACGAGGCATCCTCCAATATCCAAATAGTCGTCTTGTATTAAAAAAATTGAAAATAGAGTGTTTATGTATTACGTTGAGACACTAAAAAATTATCTCGTAAATGATCCATTTGTTATGTTCTGGATGAAAAGAACTAACTTTGTCTCGTAAAAAGTTTATTGAAGTATATGCCCTCCCTATAAATAGTCCGTATGTGTTCTAATTTCTACGATATTTATCCTTAAATTAAAAAAATGTAAAAATTAATCATATTGTTAAATAAATATAAGAAAACATTAAAAATATGTGAAGTTGTGTTAAATGTGCAATCCTTAAACTAAAAAAAAGACGAAAATTAGTTCATTTGCTAACTTATTAGATGCTTTTTTTAAATCTATCTATTCAAATATGTAACTTTGATAATTATTGAAGTGAGCATATTTTGTCTCACTATATTAATAAATGTCCTAAATCTATTATTATACGTCATAATAATAAATTTTAAGATTTATGTTTTCATAAATTCTTTTCTATTATACCTTTTTAACCTATTTCTTCCTAAAAAAAACTTATTCGTTCTCCTACTAATTTGTCACTTTAGTTTTCTTAAGTAAAAAAAATCAGATTTGTGAAAAAAAAAAAATCAAAATTACAAAAAATTTCTTAAAAAACTTTTTTAAACAAAAACATTGAAACTCAACGCGTCAAAAATTCAAGTAACAAATTTTGAAATCTGTTAGCACCAAATTAAGAAACAAAAGCTGTCTAAAACGGAGTTAAAGCAATTAGCTGCAAACCTAATTAACAATGCACCAAAGTGTATGGCATGATTATTTTGTAACATTGTTTCATGTATTGTAAAAAAATAAAAAAAAAATAAGATTCTTACTTTGGTTATATTCTTACTTTTACAAGTTTAAAGAGTACATATCTAGTACATTTTCACCTATTTAATGTTTTCTAATATATTTATTTAAGGAAATAACTAATTTTAGCATATCCTTTTTAGTTTTTACAAATTTCAATATAGGGACTATATATAAAGAAAGAAAATAGTGATTGCACGTATAGCTCTACCAAGTTTTAAAAAAAAAAAAAAAGAAAGAAAGAAAACAGATTCAAGATAAAGATTATTTGTGAGATTTTTTTTAGTTCATAGTGAGACAAAATTGACCACAAAAATTAATTCTAAAGCTAAAAAATTATTCATAAACCATCCATAAATTTATCCATATTTTCTCTTTTTTGTGATACAATCGAACCTCTCTCCCTAACCTAATACCCACCCCACCCCTGCCACCAGAGCAACATGTGTTGGGCCCTATTTTCTTTAAGCTTACAAAAAGAGAAATGCACAAACAAGAAATTATTGTAAAAACTTTAAAGATTTATCCTTTGTGACCTAAAAATTTATTGCAAAAGGAAATCCAGATATGCTATATAGGTTTCTCTAAGAAATTATTAGCATCAAAATTGATCCCAAATTTGTCAAAGGTAAAACAAATTAAGAGAAGACAATAATTGATCCAGCCAGGCGCTCCACGCGCCTTCCCTGTTCCCATTACCAGACACGACCATTTAGTGCCACCTCAGTCCACCCTCTCCGAATTTACACAAACAACCCTACTCGTGCATCGACGCGCTCCGCGCGTGATCGCCACTGCGGGTGAAGCTAAAGCAAGAAGGAAAAAGCGAGAGAGAGCGACGCTCGGAGGCGAGAGTCAGATTGAGAAGACAAGTTTTCTCGAAACCCTAAACAGAGAGTAATTGGGGGAAAAAAAAGAACGAAAGAAGAAGAGATCCGTACGGCCCACTCGCTCGTCCCCCTCGCGTGGGAGATCTTCTCTCAGTGCGTCTCAGATCGAAAGCCCCATCTCCAACCTCCGGTGCTTTCTCTATCCTCAAATTTCTGCGTTTTCCTTCTGTTTTTTTCCTAGGAAATGAAACGGAATCTTTCCTTTTCCTTCTTATTTTTTTTTCTGTTTCTGTTTCATTTTTTTGTTATTTGCGGGTGGTATTTTCGCGGCGTAAACTCTTGATTGTTGGTGTGTTGGGAGTTCTGGTTGAGTTTGCATAATAAAATTGAAACAGAAAAACAGAAAACTTATGAGTGATTATTGTTCATATTATATTGCCTTTTTTGTTTTAAGTTAAGGTTCTGGGTGTTATGTAACTTTGAAAATGGATAGCAATGTAGTGTTTTGATGTGTATTTATATGTATGTGTATATCCATGTATGTATTTTGAAGTATACATGTATGTAAATATGGCTTGCGTTTAACTGCATATGGAATCTTTATGTTTGTGTTTATTAGCTAAGTTAGTGAACTGGGTTGAGCCAAACTTTGCTAATTCAAGTAGACTTGTGCTTTAATGCACTATTTGTGTGATTTTTTTTATTTTTTATTTTTAACTAAAGTTGAAAAATTTTATGTCATATAAGATAGAGATATGGAAGATGAAAACCATACTTATATTTTGAATTCTAATCTTGTTGTTCAATATGAATGCTTGAGGATTCTGTAGCATTGTTGATGTTGCATATTTTCTATTTAGAGTAAATTACATTGTTGTACCTCAAACTATACGGTTTTTGCATAATGCACCCCGGACTTTTAATCTTAGCAAAGTGTACTATGAATTTTGAAATCATTGGCAATTAATGTTCAATAGTTAACGAGCGTTAAAAGCATGGACAATTTTGGCCATAAGATTCGCACATGAGTTTTTTTGAGGTTAGAGTTTTTCATTTTAAGAAAAAAAACTAAAGCTCAACATGTGAAAAAGAGTACCAAACAGAAATTAAAAGTAATTATTGGACTTCAATTGCCATTGATTTCAAAGTTTAGGGTGCATTTTGCTAAGATTGAAAGTTCTAAGTGCATTATGCAAAAATGAATAGTTTAGGATACAACAGTGTAATTTACTCTTCTATTTATTAAATGTTTTCCCTTTTATTTTATTTATCTGTTTGAAGATTTTGTTTGAGATGCAAGGATAAGGATCAGCCAATGTTTTGGATAATGAAGTCGATTTCCATACCAAATCATGAATTGTTGGTGAATTTCATCTCCGCATTTTTGTTACATGTAAGTGTCGGATTGTGTGGTTGCACAGCAGAGGAATGTTTGGAACCTTAAATATTGAACTTGGAATTTTTTATTAAAGATTAAATATCCTTTGTGACCTAAAAATTTATTGCAAAAGGAAATCCAGATATGCTATATAGGTTTCGGAAAGCTTTTTTTGTTCTGTGGCTGTTGATACTTTCCCATGGTGAGGAGACCCAAAGACGAAATGCACATTGACAGTGACATATAGTGCTGCTTTTAGTAAAGAAGATAATTAGGAATAGACATTAGGCCTTTTTTTTTTTGGGGAGAAGAAAACAAAACCTCATTAAGGCAAAATGACCAATGAAGTACAAAGTAAAGAGGACAGGAAGTCCACATGAAACTAAAAAAGATCACAAAAATGTGAAAAACTAAGAGCCCGAGTGAAGAAAATAAAAAAAGGAGCTGCATTTTCCCCTCTAATGTCCCTTGCTCATTATTGCTGCAAATTTATTTGCATGTAAGTTCATGATTAAGGCTGCATATAGCTCAGGTCAGTCAATGGAAAAAGTTAAATGTTAAGCAAAGTATATATGACAGAAGTTTAAGAATTTCCCACTCGAACTTGAGAACAAGTGAAACAAATGAAAAAAAAGGCAAATGGAAAGTAAAATTTTTTTATCCCTCTATTGTCCACATGCCTGTTTTTTCTTTTTTTTTTTTTGATTAAGGCTTCATATAGCTTAGGTTAGTCAATTTGATAAAGTTATACGTTAAGCAAAAGTATTTACAACAAAAGTTAAAGAATTTTCCTACTTGAACTACAGACAGTTGATTGTTTTTTATGCTTGGCCTTTTATCCCTAGTTTGACCCCACAAGCTGCGTTAAGGTACAGGAGAAGAAAAGAAAGAAAGGACTAAAAAGCAAATTTGTAGACATGAAGTTGGGATGTGGATAGTGCATGCTTAATCATAAATGAAGTGCAGAGAGTGAGGTGTCCTCTTTTTTTAGCTATTGATTGTCTTTGTGTTGTAGGAAATATTTTTGAATGAGCCTGATTTTCCAGATACTTACAAACTACTTGTCACTGGGAAAATTTTTTTAGTATCATGTGTTCGCTTGGATTAATGAATTGGCGATTTCTAATTTTTCATTTATATCTTATTGCTAAATTAGTAGGTTTAATTGCCATTTAACTTCTTGACATCACTTAATAAGATGAATGAAAAGAGGGGAAATTCTATGGCCATTTATTATTGGCATGGAATAATTTCTGCTGACTTGGTCATTGGCATCTAATTTTACCATGAAACTTTTTGGGACATACCTTTTTGCATGGATATACACGGTTATTGGTGGTCCTATCCTAGTTATCTGATTTGTCAAAATATCAAGAAGTATATTTCAACCTTTTGTTAATTAACTGTAATCCTGTGTGTTAGGAGTTGCAGTGTCACTATATGGCAATTTCGTTACAGACTGTACATTATTTGGCTTGCTTTTGGTCATATTAGTCTCTCCTGGATAGTTGTTATCTGGGTGCATAAGTTTGCTGAGATGAATCAATGTCTCGCTGTTCTTATTTTGAGAAGAGACTCAGGAGAGAGCAATGCTTCTTTTGATGGGATGACATTATTTGATTTCCCCACCTTTTTAAGTTCTACAATTTCTTGCATTGATTGTCTGTCCACTTTTCAGGTAGCCCTTAAATCACTATCTCGAGGGAAATTATTTTCATCATGGACATAGATCTCAGGCTGCCTTCTGGTGGGCATGACAAAGATGGTGAAGAACCAACTGCCATTGATAATATGTTAGATGCTGAAGAGAAACTGCATAATGGAGATATTATGACTGGAAGTATGGTTGAGATGGGAGATGAAGTGCGGGCTGAAGGTGGCGGGGATTTGAATTCTCCCACGACCAATGCCGTAGTCTTTAAAGAAGATACAAATCTTGAACCGCTATCCGGTATGGAATTTGAATCACATGGGGAGGCTTATTCTTTCTATCAGGAGTATGCTCGGTCTATGGGATTTAACACTGCAATCCAAAACAGCCGGCGGTCAAAGACATCAAGAGAATTCATTGATGCAAAGTTTGCTTGTTCCAGATATGGGACCAAGCGTGAGTATGAAAAATCCTTTAATAGACCACGCTCCAGGCAAACCAATCAAGACCCAGAAAATGCAACTGGTCGACGATCATGTTCAAAGACAGACTGTAAAGCTAGCATGCACGTGAAGAGGAGGCCAGATGGTAAATGGGTTATACATAATTTTATCAAGGAGCATAACCACGAACTGTTACCAGCACAAGCTGTTAGCGAACAGACAAGAAAGATGTATGCTGCCATGGCTAGGCAATTTGCTGAATACAAGAATGTGGTTGGTCTGAAAAATGACTCCAAAAATCCTTTTGATAAAGGTCGAAATTTGGCAGTAGAGGCAGGAGATTTGAAGTTTTTGCTGGATTTTTTCACACAGATGCAGAATGTGAATGCTAACTTCTTCTATGCAATAGATTTGGGGGAAGATCAACGTCTCAAAAACTTGTTCTGGGTTGATGCCAAAAGCAGGCATGACTACACCAATTTCAGCGATGTAGTGTCCTTCGATACCACCTATATTAGAAATAAATATAAGATGCCTCTTGCTCTGTTTATTGGAGTGAATCAACATTATCAATTCATGTTGCTTGGATGTGCTTTGTTGTCAGATGAAAGCACATTGACATACTCTTGGTTGATGCAGACATGGTTGAATGCAATGGGTGGTCAAGCACCAAAGATAATAATAAGTGACCATGACAGAGTGATGAAATCAGTCATTTCACAGGTGTTTCCTAGCGTTCATCATTGCTTTTGTTTATGCCACATATTGGGGAAGATTATTGAAAATCTTGGTCATGTAATCAAACGGCATGAAAATTTCATGGCAAAATTTGAAAAGTGCATTTACAGGTCATGGACAGTCGAAGAATTTGAAAAGAGGTGGTGGAAAATTATTGATAAATTTGAACTCAAAGATGACGAATGTGTTCATTCATTGTATGAAGATAGAAAACAATGGGTTCCAACATTCACGAGGGATGCTGTTTTGGCTGGGATGTCTACTGTACAACGATCTGAGAGTGTTAACTACTACTTTGACAAGTACGTGCACAAGAAGACCACTGTTCAAGAGTTCCTAAAACAATACGAAACAATTTTACAAGACAGATACGAAGAGGAAGCCAAGGCAGATTCTGACACGTGGAACAAGCAGCCCACATTAAGATCTCCTTCCCCTTTCGAGAAAAGTGCTGCTGTGGTATATACAAATGCTGTGTTTAAGAAATTTCAAGTTGAGGTTGTGGGTGCGGTTGCTTGTCATCCGAAGAAGGAAAGACAAGATGAGATGATCTTTGTATTCCGAGTTCAAGATTTTGAAAAGAACCAAGACTTCCTTGTTTCATGGAATGAGATGAAGTCGGAAGTTTCTTGTTTGTGCCGTTTATTTGAATACAAAGGTTATCTTTGCAGACATGCTCTGATTGTTCTCCAAATTTGTGGCATGTCTACCATCCCAGCCCAATATATTTTAAAACGATGGACAAAAGATGCAAGGAGCAGGCATTTGACTGGAGAAGAACCTGACCAAGTACAATCTAGGGTGCAGCGGTACAATGATTTATGTCAACGAGCGATGAAATTGAGTGAAGAAGGATCTCTGTCACAAGAGAGTTATAGTCTTGCTTGCCGTGCACTAGATAACGCTTTTGGAAATTGCATGAATGTGAATAATTCTACTAGAAGTCTTGCAGAAGCCGGTACTTCAGCCACTCATGGCTTACTGTGCATTGAAGAGGATGCCCAAAGCAAAAGTATTGGCAAGACAGCTAAAAAAAAGACCCCCGCTAAGAAAAGAAAGGTTTGCTGGCTAACTCATTATAAATTTTTGTTTTTCAATTTTGGGGGCAAATATGTTATATTCTTGTTCGCTGTTCATAATGACATCCTTTATTTGCAGGTGAGTTTTGAGCCAGATGTTATTACTGTTGGAACACAAGACAGCTTGCAACAGATGGTTTGTCCTATTTTCTGAATACTTGGCCTTTTTTCGTAGATAATGTGCATTTCAATTAGGATTACAATTGGGAATGCTATTTTCTAATTGGAATATCTTTTGCAGGACAAGCTAAACTCTAGAGCTGTAACCCTTGATGGCTATTATAGTACACAACCGAGCGTGCCAGGAATGGTATGGTGAATAGTTGAATGAATATGCATATAACAGTATGCTTTATTTACACCGATAAACCTGATAAGCAATCTTACCCCTTCCTTGCAAGATACAGTTGAACTTGATGGCACCAACACGGGATAATTACTATGGTAGTCAACAAACGATTCAGGGGCTTGTGAGTCATTTTTTATGATAATATTTATGTACAAAGAAGCATGTTGATTACCAAAAAGAAAAAAAAAAGCATAGCGATTACCAATCATGTGATTTTAATATTTTGGTTTGAATCATTTTAGGGACAGTTAAACTCAATAGCTTCTAGCCATGATGGATATTACAGTGCTCAGCAAAGCGTACATGGGCTGGTAGTGTATTTTGTAATGCTATTCCAAATTTTGAGGCTATGATGCGGTGGTAGTTGGTGGCGTCTAACACATTGTTGGAACATGCTTGCAGGGACAAATGGATTTTTTCCGAGCGCCAGCCGGTTTCACTTATGGTATTCGGGTTCGTTAGCTAGATGTGATATTTTATATAGCTTCTTAGAATTAGTTTGTGGCGGCAGTGCTTTCTCACAATGCAACTTCATTTTCCATGGCAGGATGATCCCAATGTGAGAGCGGCATCTCTGCACGAGGATGCACCAAGACATGGATGAGGCGCACCTGCTCTGAAGGTAACACGTTTGGAAGCCGATCTCTTTATTATTTCGTTTTGTGCTGTTGAGTGATTCCTTTACTAGTAAACTGGGAGTTAATAGTATCAATTCGGGCGAATCAATGTGTAGGTGGAGAGAAAATCTGTTGAGGCTAATTTCTCTGTGGAAAGGACTTTATTATACCTGGAATGGATCATTCTAAACGAAACTCGCTCTTTTGGAATCTGTAAATAATGTAGAGTAGGTTGTTGTCTCATCTTTTTTAGTCTATTTATTTTATGTGAAATCTCATTTAGAATCCAAAACAGATTAATTAGGGTTTTTCCTATCTTTTGTAAAG
The DNA here is from genome assembly GCA_946598075.1 of Artocarpus hirsutus. Taxonomy (NCBI): domain Eukaryota; kingdom Viridiplantae; phylum Streptophyta; class Magnoliopsida; order Rosales; family Moraceae; genus Artocarpus; species Artocarpus hirsutus. The sequence continues at coordinate 15,001 of CAMOHE010032776.1, read as the reverse complement.
GGTGTTGTGTTGTATCTCTGATTGTTTAGCTTGAATAGGATTAGCTCAAATCAGAAAAAATTAAGTCCAGGTTCAACTCCAATCGCCACAGATTCATGTGTTGCTTCTGATGCCAGCAAGAGCCAGCAGAAATCGGTTCAACTCCAATTAGTTCATTCTGTTCTCTCTTTTTTTGTTTCTTTTTTTTCCCCTTAAAAAATCTTCTGAAACATGGTAATTGAAAAGATTCAAGTTAAATTAGCGACGTTAACGTTTGCAACTTTGATAACTTTTTTGAAGAGATTGTTCCTTTATGACCCTTTTACGCACGGGATTTAAAGTTGAGGAACCAAAAGGAAATATTTGGTATACAATGGGAAATATAGGAACCACAAGAGTATTTGGGGTTCCATGTTGTAACACCATTGGAACCTTATTAAATGATACCATGAGATTTGGACTAGCATGGAGGATATATGCTTAGAGAGGGAGTGAGCCATATCCATGCATCCAGGGTTATCCCTTTTATTAAAAAAAAAAAAAAAAGTTATTTTTTAAGTTTTAACTTGTAAAAAAAAATAATTACTCAGAATGTTGATACTTCATGCCTGCATCTTTCTTAATTAATCTATGGCAACCTGTTTAGGAACATAATAAAAGAATTACATCTTGTAATTCTAATTAATTCTTGGTTTAAATTTTGTAAGAAAAACACTTTGCAACTTTAGTTGTAATTCCAACTGTATTCTTGAAGGGGCTGTAAAAATAAAATTTAGGAGAATCTTGTAATTGAATTTGATAATGCCCCACGGATAACAATAACAATTATAAATCGTAATGCTATGACAATTTAACAATTATAACCATTCACCGTTGGCTTAAAAAAATTGTAGAAATTATTATTTTTTCTGTACCGTAGGCCAGAGTTCGACGTTATTATTATTATTAAAATTTCTCAAAAAAAAAAAATCAAATTAGAAGGCAGCGCGCCAAATTAATATTTGGGGCCTCTTGATTGCACGCGCCACACATGTGGCAGCCACGTACGTACCCACGCGTGTTCTCTGAACCCTCAGGGATCCAAACACCAAAAAAAGGAAAACGAAAAACCCCCGCAAATACTCAGACACATTTTTTACCAGAAACGATCGACGACGCGCGGAGGTGGCTTCACAAGAGAGACGAGAACTTAAACAGTAAGCGAGTGAGTATAAGCGAGTGGAAATTAGCCATTTCCAGCAAAACTCCCAGATTTCCCTCCCAGTTGGCTTTCCTTTGGCGAGTGGGTAAACAAAATTGCAAACATACAGCGAGTGAGCATCAAACCCTAATTTTCTTCACTCGCACTTGTGTGTTACTCGCCCTTGGCGCTTTTCTTTCAGCTTCTTCGCTCTCCGATTCTTCCGTCATTCCTTTAATTCAATTGAGGTCTCTCTCTTTCTGTCTGACAAATTTTCATTGTTTTTTATTTTTTTATTTTTTATTTTATTTTCCGAAGCGATTTTTTGCTGCTGAGAAATCGCGGGAAAAGAAAAGGGAAGAATAGAATTTTTATGGTGCTTGTTGTTTTTAAGTTTGTAACCTTGATTCAGATTTTTTTTGGAGCTGAAAAGAAAATGTAAAGGGTGAAATATGAATCATGATTTGGTTGAACCTCTTTATATGCTGTCTGCTAAGATAATTTAGCTGAAAATTTTGACAATTAATGGAAAAAAATTCCATTATTGTTGTTATGATATTGGCGAATTGGTCTCACATTATTCATTCATTTATTTGTTTTTACCGTGATTGATGATAACAATCCGAATAATGATACACAATACACATTGTGAAAATGTAGTTCATGAAAGAACAAACCAAAAAAATATGTTGTTAAATAATAGGAAAACTGAAAAAAAGGAAAAAAGAAAGGTATTAGTTTTACAGAACCTACATATTCTTGATACGTTTATGATAAAAAGTTATTTATTATGTGTATCATTGTTCTTAAACATAATGTTCTTTATGGAAATTTGTGACAATTTGATCAAACCATGTACTTTATTTATCTTCTACTTGTTTTGTGGGCACGCTTTATTTATGTTAGCTTATCCTTCCTTGTGCATCATACTATCATCTACTGTTATAGAAAGATGTTGTAGATTATAGGCACAACCTCGACCCAAACTGATTTTTCCTCTTACATTTGTCTGACATATTTTTCGTTTAGTTTCTGTTGTTTTATTATTATTATTTTTTTCTTTTTCCTTTTGGTTTTCTTCTTTTATGAGTATTTTTCATTTCCTTCACCACCGCCCCCCACCCCTCTTACTATAAAAATATATAAGATCTTTGTTTTATTAAGTCCTGTTTTATTGAGATTTAGATGGAGATCTCCTATGAAAATAGATAGTAAACTACTCTCTTGTTGACTTGATTCATTAGGATGGATAAAAATCAAAATCCAGTTGAACTTGTGGTGAATTCTGAAGACAACTCAAAGGTGGTAGATGCTGTGGATGGAGTGCATAACAGAGATGGAGGGCTTGTTGGTTCTCCTAAAAGAGATGCCGTGACCTTTGAAGGTGATGCAGACTTTGAACCTTGTAATGGCATTGAGTTTGAATCACACGAAGCAGCCTATTCATTTTATCAAGAATATGCTAAATCTATGGGATTCACACAGCCGACGGTCCAAGAAGTCGAAAGAATTTATTGATGCTAAATTTGCATGTTCTAGATACCGTGTCACACCGGAATCAGACGGTGGTAGTAGTCGGCGTCCAAGCGTGAAAAAGACGGACTGCAAAGCCAGCATGCATGTGAAGCGGAGGTCAGATGGAAAATGGATTATTCATGAGTTCGTAAAGGACCATAATCATGAACTTTTACCAGCTCTAGCATATCATTTTCGGATTCATAGGAATGTAAAGCTAGCTGAAAAGAATAACATTGATACTGTGCATGCGGTTAGTGACCGGACTAGAAAGATGTATGTTCAGATGTCTTGACAGTCGGGTGGATATCAAAATGTTGGGGCTCTCAGGGCTGACATGAATTTTCAGTTTGATAAAGGCCGGTATCTGGGTCTTGACGAGGGAGATGCTCCAGTTTTGCTCGAGCGCTTCAAGCGTATCCAGAAGGACAATCACAACTTCTTCTGTGCAATAAATGAAGAGCAGCGTCTGAGTAACTTGTTTTGGGTTGATGCAAAAAGTAGGAGTGACTATATCAGTTTTAACGATGTCGTCTCATTTGATACCTCTTATATCAAAATTAATGATAAATTGCCATTTGCTCCTTTTGTTGGGGTGAATCATCACTTTCAGTCCATGTTGCTTGGCTGTGCAGTGGTTGCAGACGAGACTAAATCAATATTTATTTGGTTAATGAAGACATGGCTCAGAGCAATGCATGGGCAAGCTCCCAAAGTAATTATCACTGATCAAGACAAAGCCCTGACAGCAGCCTTTGAAGAAGTTTTCCCAAATACTCGTCATTGCTTTTCCCTGTGGCATATATTAAAAAAGATCCCTGAAACTCTAGCTGATGTAGTCAAGCAGCACGAAAATTTCTTGCCAAAGTTTCACAAATGCATTTTTAAGTCGTGGACAGATGAACAATTTGACATGAGATGGTGGAAAATGGTCAATAGATTTGAAGTCCATGATGACGATTGGTTTCGATCATTATATGATGATCGTAAAAAATGGGTGCCTACTTATATGGGGGATACTTTTTTAGCTGGAATGTGCACAACTCAGCGTTCTGAAAGCATGAATGCTTTCTTTGACAAATACATACATAAAAAAATTACCTTGAAGGAATTTGTGAAACAATATGGGGCAATTCTACAAAATAGGTACGAAGAGGAAGAAATTGCAGTTTTTGATACACTGCACAAGCAGCCTGCATTAAAATCTCCTTCGCCTTGGGAGAAACAAATGTCAACAGTTTATACACATGCAGTATTTAGGAAATTTCAAGTTGAGGTTTTGGGTGTACTTGGCTGCCAGCCAAAAAAGGAAAGTGAAGATGAAACAACTAGCATATTTAGAGTTCAAGACTGTGAAAAGGATGAACACTTTTTTGTGACATGGAATGAAATGAAGTCGGAGGTTTCTTGTTCCTGTCATTTTTTTGAGTACAAAGGTTTCCTTTGTAGACATGCACTAATTGTTCTCTAAATTTGTGGCCTGTCGAGCATCTGGGATCACTATATTCTGAAAAGGTAGACGAAAGATGCAAAAGGCAGGCAATCAACATCTGAAGGAATGGAAAGAACAAAGACTAGGGTGCAACGATACAATGAATTATGTAAGTGGGTGATCGAACTGAGCGAAGAGGGATCACTATCTGAAGAAACTTACAATATTGCTCTCCGTGCATTAGTGGAAGCCCTGAAGAGCTGTGTGAATGTCAATAATTCCATCAGTAATGCCACAGAAACTAGCAGCAATTTTCTTTCTATTTGTGAGACAGGAGAGAATCAAGGAAGCCTTGTGGCTAGACGGTGAGAAAGAAGAATGCAAATAGGAAAAGAAAGGTTAATGTTCAGATTGTTGATTGTTGGCTTTTTATGTTGCTATGTCTGAAAGGTTAGTCTTTGTATGTTGCTGTTTCTGTGATTGAAACATGGTATATATTTCAGCAGGCACAAGCAGACCCAGAGGCTATGTTAGTTGAGGCGCAAGATAGTTTGCAGCAAATGGTGTGTCCTCTCTGCAGTCATATTATGTTGTTGTTTCATTTCATTTTATTGATTTATTTATTTATTTTGCATTAATGGAGTGCACATATCAATGTTCATTAATGCATTTGCACTGCTGCTTTCAACAACTGAACTTCATTGGAAATGAATCTTGATGGAAGTTTGGGGAAAGTATGTAACCATACTCGTTTAATAATTTTAACCCGTCTTGTCTTGATTTGGGTTTTGTGTAACCCTTAATGGATTTTATGGTGCCCAGCAGAATGTGCAAGGACTGGTATGGATGTTACTATCTTGCACTATTTTTTATGAGCTGAGATGTAGAGTAGGACTAAGGAGTTCTACTTATTCTATTATATTTCATGCACAATGTTAATGATGCTGATTGTTAGGTGCAGTTAAACTTAATGGAGCCCCCGCACGAAAGTTACTATGTTAACCCACAGAGTATACAAGGGCTGGTATGACATGCTAAACTTACCGACTTTATTTATGATGAAAACGATGGAGACAAGGATTTCATGTTTACAAGTCATTGTTATATTGTCATATTCTTGTAGGGACAACTAAATTCAATGGCTTCTGGACATGATGGTTATTTTGGTACTCAACAAAGCATTCATGGGCTGGTATACAATACTTGCATTATGTGGGGTATTTCACTATTTTGTATAAAAATTTGGTTATGTACTCAATTGTATATCATAAAATCTTCTATTTCTTACATTTATCATGTAGGCTCAACTAGATTATCGACAACCACCTAGCTTTGGTTTTGGCTTGCAGGTACGTTTGACTTAAGTGGCTTGCATATTGATATTCCATAGCAAACAACTACTTCATATGTTTATAATGCCTTTCGGTTTGTTACTGTTATCGCAGGATGAGGCACGTTTAAGATCTGCACAATTGCATGGTAGTGGCTCTAGACATGCATGAGGAATAGCCAAGTCGTTGCTTTTCATGGTAGCTGTAACGATACTTATATGTTGGAGGTAATAATTTTCCAAAGACTGATTTGGTGATCAGTAAAGTGATCCAGCAAGGCATTATTTCTTTCTGAATGAAGATAGATGACTTCCTGTTTATTGTATAGGAAGTGATCTTCCAAGCTGACTAGACTATGCTGATCTGCGGGGAAGGTACCGTCAAAGAGATGAAAATTGATGCGTCATATGCTTGTTCTGCTTTGCAGCTGAGCAGTGGCGGCAGCACAACCTTGGTGGAGTTTTAGTTTGAATTAACCAGAGTATTTACAACTTGAAGTACCAAATCTTGGCTACACAATTTGGTAGTTTTAGATAAACGTGCCAAGGAAGAGGAGAATTTTGATATCCTTTTCACAAATGGAATGCAAAATAATACGCTTGGAGGGAGTCAATATCAGCGTGTTTTTTTCCTCGACAATTTTTATCTCAATTTTTGTAACATAATCCATTGTATTTGTCAGGTTAAAAGGTGGAACTTAATATTTATTGTTCTAGTATTGTAAGTTGGTCTGTGCTATTAAATTTTATATGTTCTGTTAGAGTTACTAACCTTTTTTTTTTTATTTTTTTTTATTCTTCAATTTGAGAAGTTAAATTGCCCAGTATCTGTGCTAGGCATCCAGTTGTAAAGCGATGTTAGCTTGTTATGTTCTCATTTGTGGGTGCAGAATCCTTGTGTCCCTGCTGATGCTATTTTTATGCTTACTAAAAAACAAGAACTTTTTACTACATGGAAGTGGTCCACTTGGACATTGAGATTAACCGTTGCCTTGAGCTTTTTAATGTCTAAAAACAAGCAAGAGGTTGTATTAATGCCGAGCTGATCAACTCTGTAGATCACCAGGAAATAATCTTAGCGGTAGGCAATTTTTTTTTTTTCCATTTTCCTGAATAGTTTGCAACATGATGAAGCCGTATGAGTAATCTCCTCGTCGCAAACTATCACGTCTCGGAGTACGGGAGTTGACGTGATGATTTAATAAAGTTAAATAAGTGAAGATTTGGTTAAAACTTGGGTTTTAGAATTAAAAGTAATTAATAAAAATGTGATAATTTAAAATTTTTTTAAAGCAGGCAATTATAATAATTAAATAAATAGAAATAACAAAGCAGACAATGAGAAAATAATGAAGAAATAAGAAGAAACGAGAATAAGTCTCATTGACCCATATCTTGTGCATACACATGGTATCAACAATATTAAATTACAACCACAGCCCAAAATAAAATGAGAAAGTCAAAGTAATACATGCTTAGATTTTTTTATAATTTAAATAACCTACTTGATTCTTCTACTCCTCGTAAGTTCGGTCAACGGACTCTTCTTCGATCCTAAGCTGGTATCCACCGATAAGGGGAACGATTTTAAAACAAATAAAATATGAGTGAAAGGTTCAGTAGGACTATATATTAGAGAAAACATTTAATTTTAAAAGGGAATCTCTTTATTGAAGAAAATTATTTAGAAAACAAACTTGAATAAATAAATAAATAAATGAAAATTCATTGAAAGTTTATCTTACCAAAACAATCTATTAGTCGACCAGAAAAAATATCATTTTTTTCCTGGGCAAACCAAATATATTACACCACCGTAGTGGTCCAGCTACGTTTCGAAACCTGCCCCCAAGGTCGCACTCTATACGACTCAATCTTTGATATGGTATTATGCCCTTATATATACATGCTCTATAATTATTAGAAATCTCTTTTTACCAAGTATTCTTATTTACATTCGTTATGAGGTTTATTATGAAAGTTCACGTCAGTTTACTGTTTATAAAAAAAAAGTCAATGAAATCCTTTTTCAAATAATCATTGAAAATATTTTAATGAAAATCCTTTTTAGGCCAAAATCATTTTTAAAACTAGATTACAAAGAAAAAGGGTAGAAGTCCTATATCAATACTCGTACCGGTGTCCCACATCGAAATCCTGGTCCGCTGCACGTTAGCTCTGTGGAACTACGAACAACCTTAGATATATATAAATTGTATTTATCAGTATCTAACATGAGATTTCCTATGCTACAAAACTACTTCATGGTATCCTAGTGTGCCATTTAGGTTCATAAAATCATACTGTGACATTAAAATCTTGATTGGGGATCAAAATAGCAAAAGCAGGTGAAAAATAACAAAATTTCACCATGCCCGATAGCCTGCCGGTCGCCCTGGTTCGGTCGACCGAACTATGCAGCTCGGCCTACCGAAAATCCAGGTCTAGTCAGCCAAACTTTTCTAGGTTCGGCCTGCTAGTCGTATGAATCCGGCCTGTTGATCTAGAAAAAATTCAAAATTTTTCAAGCACGGGTTTCGGCCTCTCGAGCTCAAATATTCATTTTAACCTGTTTTTCTCAGTTCTTAGGCATGGAAATCATATCTAGATGATAGAAAAACATTATAGAACACTTTTAAATCAATTTAAACAAGATTTGGACAAAGATTTTGAAAAATCCCAAAATTGAAAAAAAATAGAGAAAAATGAAAAATTTTGAGTTAAATCCGTTTTTGATCAAACAAAGCTTAGATTCTAGATGTTCTAAGTTCATCTAACCTAGATTGATGGTTTCCTTAGCTTAGGAAAACTCAAATTTCAAAATACTAAGAAATTTAGAAAGTTTAGAAATTTTGAAACTAACTTCGAATCAAAGCTTTAAATCGTATTTGTGGTTGCTCAATCATGTTCCCGAGCCTTCAATCCACTAAACTGAAGCTTGGGCTTGATATTTTGATTCAAAAATTTGAGAGGGAATTGAGAGAGGATGAGAGGCAGAGTGAGAGAGAGAGAGAGACGCACGGGAGAGAGTGAGAGAGAGTGGAAGAGAGTGAGGAGAGAAAGAGAGAGAGGAGATTATATAAAAAGTGAGGGAGAATAGTTTTCAAAACAAATACCACGTCCTGCACATGGTTTACCTAAATGGGACGCGTTGGTCATTTGACAAATTGTTTTGTTTTTTTTAATATTTAAAATGGCAATTAAAAATAATTAAGAGTAATTAAATGTCATTAAAGTAATAAAAAATAACATAAATTCAAAAATTTCACAAAATGATCAAATTAAGTTTAAAATACTTATTATGGCACACTAATCCACCATTTTACTTACTAATAACATTTAATTAATTTTGGGGCATTATATAAACTGGGGATGAAACGGAGTATGTTTTCCCCGTTTGTGCTTGGTTGCCATTTTATCTTGATCTTTCTTTTCCAACTGAAGACTAGGTTGACAATTTAGGGTTTTGAACAAAATTAGGAATTAGGTTTATTTTTGTTTTTAATATATTTTCTTACAATGTAAAATTATTTGATAAATGAAAAAAAATAAATATCAATGCGGTTATTATGGATCAACTTCTTTTGGAGTACGGTAGTAAAGCAAAGGACGAATACATATTGTTACGAACTCTCCTTGGGGTAGCCACTTTCTTGGCTTGATAGGAAACCTATTTGTATTGCCCAAAATGTTTTTTTAAACGCGAACGTTTGTAGTGGGTTTAAAACGAAAAAGGATTTTTTAAGAAACAAAACTTAAAAAAAAACAAATATTTTTGAGAATTTTAAAATAAGATTTTAAAATATAAAATTAAAACAGCGAGGCTTTGAAAATCTTTTGTATGTTTCGTAACTGATATGGAATTTTAACTCTAAATAAATTATCTAAAACATTTCGTTTATTCTATCTTTTCCTGTCAATAGCAAGCACATGGATTATTTTTATAAGTCAACCTAAAGTGACAATATAGCAAGCTATAATGCAGTAAGGGTTCTCCTATAAAAATTAGCAAAATAATCATTTGTCACTAGTGATTTAATGCACTAATTATGAAATTTATAACAGCTGTCACTACAATTATAATTAACATAATTTTAAGATAGAAAAGATAATAATAAATCAAAATTAATTTGTTTTAATGGAATAAATTTTTGTATTAATTCTGGAAAAACTTCGCCTTATTAAATGGTTTACAAATATACTATGTCATTTTTTGTCAATAATAAATCAAGATTACCAAGCATTTACTATGCCAGTTCACGTCTATAATGCAACAAAAACTCAACTTAATAAACATGCATGATTTTAATATTATTAATATTAATTATGCAATACAATTAAATTAAATAAATAAAGCATCACTGAATTTATGTAAAAATTAGGCAGCATAACAACACTTGCAATAATGACTAAAAACATAAAAAATATAATTTATTGCCTAAAAATATAAGCATCATGAAGTAGATATAGAGTTAAAATCCATATTAGAGTACTATGCATACAAGATCATCTCTTTACGTTACCAAACTCTCTACACTAATTTAGACATAATTTTATTTTTTTTAGTAGAGTCGAAGGAGTGCTATAGTAACATCTTCTCCAAAAAGAGGAGATTGCTAAACTAGAAGCTCATCAGTTAGCTAAAGAAAGAAGGAGGGAGGAGGGGGAGGGGGGCTTTCTGGCATGCCCATGTAGAGGAGAAGCCCCTTTTTTACGGTGAAAGATTTTCACTATTTATTAATATTTTATTATTTTTATAATATTTTATTTATTATTATATTATTATATTATTATTATTTTTCAACTTGTTTAAGTTGTAGTCCAACTTGTAGTGTGCAAGACTTCTTTTTTTTTTTTTTTTTCCTGATGTCATGCTGATATAGACGTTGATGTAAGCATTATTTGCATTTGTTGTCCATTTTTTACCCTTTTTGGGCCGTTTTGCTCCTTTTTCTTTTAAATTTTAAATCTAAAATCAACAAACACACTAAATTTAATTATTTTATAAACATAATATTTACAATGATTTTAAAATTATTTATTTTATAATAAAATACATAAAAATAATTACAAACTTTTAAAATTCTAGCATCTTTTAGTTTGATATAGATATGATTTTTAAGACTTACAAATATTTTTAGAAATTGCTAAAAATATTATAAAACATATTTACAAACTTAAAATAGACTATAAAATACATTAAGATTCAAAATAAAATTACTACTTATTATTTTTACGGTTTAATTATTTACAAATTAAACACATATTTAATACTCCCATACAACTCTAAAAATTACCAAAAATATTATTAAACATAAAAACACACTTAAAACATATTTAAATATATTTATTTACTAAGACACAAAAATATTTATTAACATAAAAATGCTATTAATTAGAGGATTTAATAAGAAATGTCAATGCAAAATAATAATATTTAACCTTAAGAAATGTACATTTTCACAGTCTCATCAAAACTTTATAACCTTTCGGCTTAAAGAAATGAGGAAGACAATGACCTACTACAGATTCAAAATACTGATTCCTACAATAATGTATTTACTAAGTAAATAAGTTGGTCAATAATGACTTTTATAAATAAATATGATGTAATAAATATTTATTAATTATGTAAATTGATAAAATTAGATAAATAATGGATATGATAGTTATAAAAATTGCTAAATGATGGATTCACTAAGTGAATATTCAATATATTTATTTACTTTGTGATACTAGGTAAATAATAAATTTATTAGGTACAAAAATAGATAGATTATATATTTGTTAAGTAAATAAATTAGTAAATACTAGGCAAATAACAGATTCACTAAGTATATCTTAAATAATATTTACTAACTAAATAATACATTTAGTAGGTATAAAATTTAGTAAGTAATGTATTTACTTGGTAAATAAATAGCTATGTATTAGATACATAATGTATTTACTAAGTAAACATTAGGGAAATTATTTATTTAGTAGATAGGTATAAAAAAATTGATAAATAATTTAGTCACCAAATACAAATTGATAAATACGACCAAAATCCCAAATCAACCAAAAAAATCCATAAATAGAAGCTAAATTGAAATCTATCCCCAACCTTAATGCCCAAAATCAACAATTTTCTGTCAGTCCCGACAACCCCCCATTAAAGCAAGATTGATGGACCTTGGAGGAAAATACCAAACACATTCAAAGATACGACATTGGTTTGTGATAGGCATGAGGTCCCAAGGGCTTCGCACGAGGCTCTTGAGTTTAGTTTGCTAGTATCTCCCCGATTAGTGCTTGAAGAGCTTGTTGCCATTGAGACAACAACTCTAATCTCAAAACGGAAGATAACAAGTCAAATACGGAGGAGAAAAAGAGGAGGAAGGGATAGTTTTTAAATTTTACATTTTTAATAAAAGGAGCTCTTTTCCCAGATTTTGAAATTAGACACCTCTCCAAGGCCAGTTCACTAACTAGATTTGATGCTCTCAGGATCGGTCATTTCACTTGATAAATTTTCAAAATCACTAATTAGTAATAGCTATTTTACTGATTTTATTTTAGGGTGCAAAGCAGATTGACCATAAGTGAATGTCATTTCATTTCAAAAAGAGAGGAGTGGTTCTCATGCTTGATGTATGTAGGTTGTGGCCTTTCCCAAAAAGACAACAATGACCAAACTGAAGAAAGGTGCATGCGAGAGAGTTGAATTTCAACTCACCTCCATTCTTCCACAATTAGGTGAAGACTAAGGGTAGGAAATCCTAATGGGAAACCTTTCATTGCGCCACATGATTCTTTCGCAAAGCCCTCTTTCAAATGTTCCACTCCTGGCCCTGCAAGTAAAGAGATTTCAAGATACCAAGTGGCCAAGTGAAAGTGAGCTACCAGAGCAAATCCTCTAGATCAACAAAATGCAAGTACCATACAACTACTTCAAAGCAAACATGATGCTCCTTGGTCATATGACCAACATATTGCCAATACCATATATCATCAAGACAAGAATATCAATAGTCATGTGAAAACTATAAGAGCTAGCTGCTAAGAAAAAAGTAAAACCATAAATACTATTCAAAGTAGTGAAGAGTGCTTGTTCTGTTGGGCTTTCTCTTTGGCTGGAAGCCCTACGATGTACTTAAGTTTCAAATTTTTTGATTGATGAAACGAGTTTGGACCCTTAAGGCTTCTTGCCCGAGAGTCATTGCTAGTTCATTTTGCCGAAGCAAGCGAACGGATGTTGGCTGTAGTAATAAAAATTCAACTAATAAAAACGTATATTAATATGCTCAACCGAGTCCTACTAGTAAGCAAGTAAACCACCATAATAAAAGTTATCATTTCAAAAATGGCCTATTTCCTATACTTTTCACATTAAAAAGAAAAATCGTCAAGTAAAAAAATGAGACTAGTACAAAACTTTAGCATATAACATGCATATTTATAGTTTCCTCAGTATGTTGGATCTGATTTCAGGCAGAAGAAGTCATAAATAAGAGTTTCTAGTCAATTCTTGATCAGGTTTCTAGAAGTAATAGTGGAAGATAAAGCACGTTCAATCTTACTATATACGTACACGGCATGTGAGATTGTACTAATCTTTTCTATATTAAAAGCACAAATATGCATTCTTATGTGGGGCGAATGTGATTCCTTTTCTATTTTTTTCTTCTTTTTCTTTTCTTCCTTCGTTTTTTTCCCCTCCATCCTTTCTAATTTTTATATTTTGTCTTATATTTTTGTTCCTTCTCACCATTGTACTTTTTTGTTGCTTTCTCTCATAATATCTTGTATATTTTCAAAATTTCTTCGTAAATTGTTTTTTAATGTATATCATCAAAATAATTTTTCTTTAAATTCATCCGTATTTTTGTTTCTTTTACATCCTCTCAATATAGTTCATCAACCGTGATCTCTAACTTTTGTTCATGTTTCTTCTTATTTCAAGTTTCCTTCATTTTGTCCTTTTGGTTCTCAAATATTTTTACACTTACATAAAATTTTCCCAGTGGCACTTTCAACAATTTTTTGTCTTATAAATATCATTTTTTTAATTTACCCTAATAAACTAATTTCTCTTGCATGCTTACTTAAATATTTTTTATATGGTCTTCTCAATTGTTCTTTTCATGTAGTAACTGTTAGAAAATAATTTTCTATATGGGCCTACATATGTAATTAAATGTGTTATTTAATGCTATCTTAAAGTAACGCCTAAATTAAAGTGATATAATTAAGATAAAGTTAAAAGGCTTTATTGGGTATTAAAATAATGTATGGGTTATTTTATAAATATTATATGTGTAGATACCAATTTGTGATTTCCAGATTTTATGATGGGCGAAACTGAAAATACACTAAAATAACAAAAGTTATTTATTCTGGTTATGGTCCCCAATTTATACGTATTATTTCATTCAGAAAATTTACAGACATCCTGCTTCTCTGGAAATCTCATCTTCCTTGAAGTTTCAAAGGGATACGTATTGAATTGGAAGGCGATAACACATAACAATTCAAGATCATGAATCCAGGTACGCTTCTGCAATTTGGTATGATTCTTCTCAACAATTTGGCATGAACGATCCTGTAAAATTTTGGTTCAATCCGTTCTATCAAGTGGCATCAGAGCGGATTTCATGTTGAATTATTGAGAAAATTTTTCTCAAAATTTTGGCCGAAAGATATGCATAATTTTGTGTTCATGTGATTCGGTTCTTTGGATGAAGTTTTAATATGCGTAAAATTATGAATTCGGGATTTATGCATTAAATGTTCTACATTCATGCACGCATGTCCAGAATGTTTTTGTGGCTGTTGTCGTTTAATTCGTATCGATTCATTTTGATATGTACGTGTGTGTACGTTTGTGGAGTTGATGGCTATTGTTAAAAAAAAGGGTTTGAATGCATTAAATGAATTCAGATTCATGAAGGAAAACTTGCATTCAATTCTGAAGGACGTTTTCATGGGTTTAGTAACCCGAAGGATTACCGGCGGCAAACTCACTGCCGCCGGCAAGGAACTTCGGCCGAGACCCTCTGGCCTCGCCGGAGAAGAAGAGACGCAGCCAGACATGAGAACGGTGGCCATAGCCCCCTGTATAAAGAAATTAAAATAAAAAAAGACGAAAACTGGGGCTAATTTTCTGGGTTTCGCCGGCGGCATTCTGTTCCGCCGCCGGCGACGGCGTCATCTGGATGCAGTCGTGAAGTCTCGCCGGCGAGTACATCCCCGCCTGGCGTTGGGAAGCCTCACTGGAGGTTGGCCAACTGCCTGGCAACCGTTCCCAGGGGTTGTGACCCCTGGGTTTGCAGCGAAATCTGGGCTTCGGCCCAGATTTGCTCCTTCATACACGGGCCAATCAGGCCTGTGAGCAGCTAGTAACGCAGGGGCTCAACCCCTGGGTTACAAGACTCAAAAAAAAAAAAAAAGAAAAAGAAGGAACAAGGATGGGCTGGTCACAGGCCTGGATTTATTGGGCCCGTAACCAGCCAAATCCCCGGGGCTCAACCCCTGGGAGACCCGGATTTATAAAAAAAAAAAAAAAAAAAAAAAGGTGGGGGTG
>CAMOHE010032768.1:0-12878 GCA_946598075.1 Artocarpus hirsutus | reverse complement strand
AATTAAGCAACAAGCAATGGTAGCAGCCTCTGTCCAAAATGACTTTGATAGAATAGAATCTAAGAGCATGCACCAAACCTTGTTCATAATTGTTCTATTCATTCGTTCGGCTAGACCATTCTGTTGTGGGGTAGATGTATAGGTGCACTATCTCATAATACCATTTTCAGCACAGTATTTATCAAACTCGTCATTACAAAACTCTAGACCATTTCAGTCCTGAGCCTCTTAATTTTTCTACCAACCTGATTTTCTATGAAGGACTTCCATTCTAGGAATTTTTCAAATGCCTCATTCTTAGTCTTAATGAAGTAGATTTAAGTTTTCCTAGAGTAATCATCTATAAAAGAAATAAAATATTGGAACTTAGACAAAGATAAGGGTACCTGTGGTGATCCCCATAGGTTGAGCGTATATAGTCTAGGGTAGTCTTGGTTCTATGTAGTGCTTTGTTAAACTTCAAACGATGAGACTTTCCCATAACACAATTCTCACAAAAACTTAGATCATCAAGTTTGTTAACACCTAATAAGCCCTATTTACATAACTCTTGCAAACCCTTCATACTCATGTGTCCTAGTCTTTTATGCCAAAGGACTGTTTGATTATCATTATTTGATGAAACGGCAGACTCTCATGTCATTTGTAGATCCTTGTAACACATACAACCCATTCTCTAGAACACCTTTCATGACCACCATTATACCCTTTAGCACCATCAAAACTTCACCTTGAGACTTATACGAACATCCATGTGAGTCCAACATTCCCAAGGAAATAAGGTTTCTCTTCAACTCAGGTATATACCTTACTTCCTTTAATGTTTTAATTGAGCCGTCCCACATCTTGATTTAACAGATTCGATACCCTTTACTTCACAAGAAACATTATTCCTCATAAAGACCTTGCCCCCTTCTATCTCTTTATAATCAGAGAGCCAATATTTCCTTTGAGTCATATGGAAAGTACAACCAGAGTCCATAATCTACTCATTCTTTATATTGTTACTTGAAACTGTTAAGACATCTCCACTGTCATAGCCATCAGACAAATTAGTAAAATCTTTGTTGTTGGAATTATCTGGCTTTCCAGAATCCCGTATTCTTAAGGGATAATTGCGCCTGAGGTGTCCTTCCTTATGACAGTACTAGCATGTCTGCCTTCCCCTTGATTTTGATATGGACTTTGATCAATTCTTAGGTCAAAAGCCTTTCTTTTTTTTATCTTCCCTGAACATTAAGGCCCTCTCCATTGGATTTTGACTGTTTCCTATTTGCTTTCAAATCCAATTCCTTTTGAGAAGATTGAATTTAGAATCTCTTTAAGAGTTAAGGCCTCCTTACCATACTTCAATCTGTCGCAAAGCTGATCGTATTGCTTAGAGAGAGAATTCAACAAGAAAATTTGTCAATCTTGACTTCCAAACTTTCAAGTTCAACAACCAATTTGGTGAAGTTATCGATGTTTTCTTCCATGGATTTAGAATCCTCCATTCGAAAACTATAGAAATTTTGTTTGAGAAAGATTCGTTTGGGAAGAGCTTTAGTCATATATAATTGCTCTAATTTTTCGCACATTGCAGCAGTTGTTTTTTCTTTAACCACTTTTCTCAAAATTTGATTACTTAAACTTAGGATAATTGCGTTCCGAGACTTCTTAAGAATTTCTTGTTTCTCTTTTGCTTCAAGAGAGGCAGACATATTTGGTTCTCCCTTAAGCGCCTCATCAAGACCAAAATTTCCAAGATGAGCCATCATCTTTTCTCTCCAAAGATTAAAATCGTTTTTGCCCTTGAATTTCTCAATGTCAAACTTTAGGGTTTTCAGGGTCGTCACTCTTAATCTGTTCCAAAATTCTTGTAGAGGTTGATGTAGTTTTGTTGCCCTAGATCAAGAAAATTGATCGATGGAACCAAGCTCTGATACCAATTTGTTAGGATTTATGCCAAAAACAATCTTGCAAAATCTAAGAACAAGACCACCAGAAACAAACCAGTAAGAAATTAAAGGAAAACAGAAACAAAAACGGAACAGAGACACGAATTTTCTTGGTTTGGATTGCAAACAATCCTATGTCTAAGACAAAGGTTATAAGCCTCTAGTCCAGTCCAATATAGCGTTCTAATTACACCTCAGAGAAAGAATCTTAGGCTTTCAGTACTCACAAACGTGTGACTCAGTTTCTCACACTTTCTCATGAAACAAACACATCCCTTTTTTCAGTACAAAGTGCCAAAGAATTTTCCCAACAAATTCTTTCTTTATAGACTCTCTTTCTCTAACTCTTAGCATGAATATTCAGGAAGTATTCTTTGATGAATACTCTCAACAATACCCAAACGCCTATTTATACTAATAATACTCATAGCTAGTGTCAAACTCAATAAAACCAAATTGATTCAAACTTAAACTAAGCTGCAGTCCTAGTATGAGAAGGAATCTGTTCAGGTCAGTGTGTAACCAATCATGTGGAGACACATAAGCTCTAACATGACTCTTATGGAAAACATTAATAACATAAACAACGGTGAAACACAAAAGTATAAAAACAATTAATACTTACACAACTACGTGAAAAAAATATATATAATATAAATTTCTCTTATAATTAGTTTTAAATAGCAAAGGAAAGAAAAAATAATAATAATAATAAGTGATTTTTAAAATACAAGATCTTTTTTAAAAAATAATGATAAACAAGATGTTGTAGTGTAAAACAAGAAAATAAAAGAGGGAAGGCAAAAAAGGGGCTACCCAAAGACCTCTTTTTATGGTGTCATGGGATTCAATGTGCGACGACCCATCTTTTCGGACAATCACTTAACTTTCTTAAACATAGTTCTTAAACCATATCTTACTTACTTAGTAAGAAAAATACTAAATTAAATTTTTTTTCTTTAAACATTCTTTAAAACGTACTTACAAACTGTTGCGACCTCCGTCGCCATTTAAGTTAAGACATCGCTCAACACTTGCCCTTAAAATTATTTCAAATCATTTCTTAAAAATTAATAAAAAGCATTTATTGAATCGTTAATTAAAACTTAACTTTATAAGAAAATAAAACATTTTGTAAATATATTATAAAACTTTAAAAATATTTCTTAAAACTATGATTTTCTTAAAACTTTGAAAATACTGTATTAAAAAGTAGAAACCTTTTCTTTGTGTAGCGGAAGCAAACTGTGATAGTATCTATACCCAAATCCTCACGCCTATCTTCCGCAGCACCCAGCTCTTCTAACGGGTCATACTGGTTACCCATAAACTACTTACAGCATGAAGAAACTTTTAATGAGCTTTCGCTCAATAAGTTCAAACATATTCTCACAAATTATTTAAAACATGCTTTATAAACTTTTCGTATGGAAACCTTTTTCTTATAACATTTTTCATAAACATTTCTGAAAACTTTTTTTCATAAACATTCTTGAATACGTTTTTCATAAAGCATTTCTTAAACATTTTGCATAAGCGTTTTTTGTAAAACATTTCTTGAACGTTTTTTTTTTAAATGTCCTTCATAAACCTTTTCTTGAAAATATAAAAATGTTTTTCATAAGCATTTAACGTAAAACATCTCTCAAAATGTCTTTCATAACATAATATATAAATATTTTATAAAAAGGAATTCAAGCAAAATCAAAATGCATGATTCTATTTATGCTCAATTATGAACTTTTATTTATAAGCATCTTATGAATATTCTTTTCTTACTTTAATTTTCTATCTTTGTTCCTTAACTTTTTTTATCTTACTTTAACTTTCCATCCTTGTTCCTTATATTTCTTTATCTTACTTAAACTTTCCTTATTTTTACTTTAGTGTTTGTACCAACATCATTAATCATGAGATCATAAACATGATGCTTCCCTTGCAGAAGACTTGAGACCATCGAACATCGAGGTCATGCACCTCACATCTAGGAGGTCAAACCTTTACTTTCATTACCTCACAACAAGAAGGCTGGTACGATACTTTCTTTTATCATCTTTACTTGACCTTCTTTTGAATGTTAATGAGCATAACAAATGCTAACACATCATATGCAAACACCTTTGCAAATCATATCTTATACTTTAAAACCCACTATATAACAAATGCAACATAAAACGTAAACACACTTTGTAAATCATAACTTGTTCTCTTTGAAACTTATTGCATAACAAATGCAACTTTTTGCATAACAAATGCCTCATAAAACTTATAACTTAAACTATAAAACATTATGCATTATCAAAATGCAAAACATACTTTGAATACATTGAAAATCATAACTTGAACTTTTAAAAACATTATGCATATCAATATACAAATAGACTTTAAGCATAATAGTTGCAAATTTATTGTAAATCTTGCTTTGAACCTTTAAAACTTTTTACATAATAAATGCAAACATGCTTTAAAAGAAACTTGCAGAATAATTGCAAACTCATTTATAAATGTATACATAAATATTTAAAAATCATTTACTTCATGCTGTAGATGAAGTTTGAAACTTACTTGAACTACGCTCTAGCATTCTCTATTCCGTTTCTTTTCCTTTCACTAATCGACATCTGTGTCTTGATTATACGACAGCCGACTAATTAGTTAACTTTCTCTTTATCAATCTACTCGATTGATAATAAAACTTAAACCGTAAACATTCATTCCTTCTTTTTTTTTCATAACTTGGTATACTGTAGGTTTTTCCTTCTCTTTACTTAATTTTGTAACCCGTTGCTTTTAACTTTGTAACCCACCGGTTACCTTTCGTTTACTTAAACATTCTTTATTGAATCTCTCGTCTCACATGACGGTTTTGTTACCTAACATATTACGAAACATTTTTCATCCAAGAACGTTATGCTAATTTGGAGTGTTTGACTCCGTTCTAGCAGTTTTCGTAAAAATGACGTTTTTTCCCTTAACGAGTTTTTTTGTCAACTTTGTAACCTTAAAAACTCATTGCTTAACTTTACCGTTCTATTACCTACATATTATGAAAAAATTCCCATGAAGGAGCGTTTTTCAACATTGGACGTTTCGGGTCCGTTTTAGCCATTTTCATAAAATGACCATTTTGCCCTTAATCTCTTTTTCTTTTATTATTTCCTTAACGAAACTTTAATTTCTTAAAAATTTAGCATCTATGATACTTACTGCCTATAGCAATGTAGGAAACCAACGTTGCCTAGTGAAAACCTAGTTTTCACCCAATTTTATGATTTGGGCCCGAATACAAAAATATTTACATTTTTGCCCTCAAAACCAAAAACAACAACTTTATACCAAAACGTTCAGTTTTTCACAATGAATAAAACTTACAAAAGCACTATGGTTGAATTCTAAATATTTCATAACGTTTTCATTTTTTGAAATTTTGTGCCCAAAATTTCATAAAATTCATAACTTCTAAACCGGGCAGAATTTTAAAAAACTGTCTATGTTGTCCTAACAGATTCAACGATTTCTACAACTTTTATGTTGTAACTTTTTTGAAATTTCAACATTTAGAGGGACTTTTTGGCTGATTTTCAAATCTGTCGAGAATAACTTTTCTTTGCAATTTAGTCCTTTTTGAAATTTCACTAAAACCCTTACTTTCTTCTTTCCATCATCATCACCATCAACATATAACATAAAATAACCATGCCACAATATCCATATTACATGCCATGACCAAAATATTTCATCAAACACTTGGTATGCATATTTTTAGCATGAATTTTCAAGTAAAAAGTTTAAAAATTTACCTCTAAAGTTGCAAAACTTTGCACTAAAACATTAGGATGTGCCTTGAGCTTGATTTGGAGGCTTGAATTTCATCAAAATCTTAAGAAAGAGAGGCCTAGAGAGGGACGGTTTCCATAAGAGAAAAATGGAGTAATTTTTTATTTCCTTCTTTCTTTTTTTCCTTCTTTCTTTCATTTCCTTTCCTTTCCTTTCTTTCTTTCTTCCTTTTCTTTTTCTTGCATGTTGGAGACCAAATGGTCTCTTATATAATGAGTAATTCACCATTTTTTTTCTTTTCTTTTTCTTTTTTTTTTTTCCTTTTTACAAAAAGTGGTGGTGAGTCACCTTAGTCATCAATTAGGTCACTTTGGGTGGCCAAATGTGATTGGGCCACATTTCATGGTGTGGTGGCCCAATCAAAATCCATTAAGTGTCCATCATACTTTTTACGCAGTCCAAGTTTATACTGACAGTATTTTTTCTATACTGTCGGTATTCTTTTCCATACAGTTCATAAGGTTCAATAACCTCTCATACTTGTTTACATTCATCACATAATGTAACATCAATATTATCTAACTTTGTCTAGTTCAAATTTATACTGACAGTATTTTTCTTATACTGTCGGTACTTTTTCTATACTATTACAGCATTCCTTATTCATTTGTATCCTCCAAACAGTATTATTTCTATACTGCTTTAACTTAAACAGTCTAATTTTTATACTGTATGACCTTAAACGGTCTAATTCTTATACTGCATTACTTTTACAGTGTAATTTTTATACTGCATAACTCTATTAATGTACTTCCTTACACTGTGTTATTTTAATATTATATAATTTTTTTGTATTATTATACGGTATTTTTCTCTTTAAACTGTATTTTTATCTTAACATAATCCTTAACTTATTGCATTTGTAATGTACTTAAATGCTCGGGTGTTATACAATGTTACTATATAGCTTTTATGTATTCCACTAGATTAGGATGTGAGAACTCTGCAGTATAAAACAAGAAGATAAAAGGCTAATAATATATTTCATGAACTTGGACCACACTGGCCAATTTATACATTCCAATAATCATTGAAATAATTAGGACAAATTCTACTAATTTTTGGTGTAAATTAAATTACGCCACAACTAAAAAATTTATTGTAATTTATGTCATAAACGTTAAAAAAAGAGTGATTGTAGACTAAAATACCTCATATTACTCTAGGATTTGTTTTAATTTCTTTATGTAATGCGTAAAATGAAATTATATATTAAAAAATGGTTAAATTAAAAAATATACCAAATAAATTGATATAATAATATGACATTTTTTTAAGTAGTTTTTTTACGGTGACAAATTTCAATTCAAATTTCCTATTCGTGGCAACTGTCCAAAGTTCGTGGTACAACACCGACGAGTAATGAACGATTAAAATAGAAAGGAGCAATGAAAAAGGTACGACAACCTGAAAACGACTAAGAAAGTATAAACGACATCAACTTTTTTATGATGATCTAGAACGACATGAGCTAGAAAACGGCAAAAAATAATACGACAATGAAATGTAAAAAGACCGCCAGACATCCGTCAAGGGGTGGAAGCGCGGTGCAGCTAGAAGAGGGCAGTTGAGTTGAGGTGGAAGCGGGCAGCCATGGCTGAAGAATCGACGCGCCCTGTCAGGCTTATGAATTTCGTGTCGGAGGAGCAGGTCATTCGATACTGGATTCTCATCCCATGTTCTAATTTCTTTCTTTTTTTTTATTTTTTTAATTTCAATTTGATCATTCATTCCTATGTTTAATTATTTCTCTGAAAACCCTAGAATTAGATTAATTAAACATAAATTGTCTTGTAATTTGTTTTAATAAGTAATAATATTTGGGGAAACAGTTGGATGAAGCAAAGAGAAGGAGAGGCGAACGCGTCGAAGATGGCACTGCCCAGAGGGATAGACCCCTTTACGAGGTTCTTATAATCCAACTATTTTTATTAATTATAACTTGTCCTGTTTTCAATCTTATTATTAATAAAAATTAATGCAGATTCTTAAGGAAAATAAAGACAAGAAGGACGCAGAATTCAACGAACGCTTTAAGCACAGTGAGTTTTTTTTTTTTTTTTTTTTTTCCCCTGGGTTATAAAGAAAGACAAACAATGTGTGTTAGACTGTTTGTTAACAAACAACTATGATGGACTAAGGTTTGATAACTCTCCTTTTTGCTTCTTGTTGTTTGCAATCGGAATTCGCTTGCAGGGCCTCCTAAAGCTTTGGATGATGACGAGACTGAGTTTCTTGATAAATTAGAGTTGGTGAGTAAACATAACAAACAACTAACATGATGCTTTCTAATTATTATTATGTTTTGCCCAGAGTTGAGTTTGTAAGACAGATTATTATTATTATTATTAGTATTAGCTCAAGTTTCTGCTTTTACTTTGCAAAAATAAAATATCTGTGTGTTTACGCAAAGAATTTTGTTTGGGAAATTTTGTATATCACCAAAATTTAGTCAGATTATCAAAATTTGTTTGTCATTAATATCGGAGAATTATCACCAAAATTGTCTCTGCTACTGACTGCTAACCGTACACCACAATAAGGTGGTTTTGATATGCATACAATGTGAAAAAGGCTGAGGTTGTTGCTGTTGTTGATACTTATAAATTCTCACCACTCAGTTGCTGTTTCTGCTACCATTTGTTTTGTTAACTTATTTTCCTAATTTGCTGATTCTTTTGTTTGATTTCTTTCTTCTTATGCCTTCATATGCTGTGTTTTTCAGTCAAGGAGGGAATACGAGCAACAAGTGGCGGAAGAGGAAGCCCAACAGCTTCGAAGTTTCCAAGTATATTCCTGGTTCTTATTCTTCGAAGTTTCCAACATCTTGATTTCTGCATATCTTTGAATTGAATTGAGATTGCTTTTTTTGATTTTACTAATTTGGTTTTTGTATCCCCCAACATTTGTTGGCTATTTTGTTGGAAATCCTTGGTTGCCAGCACATGCTATAAATGCACAATTTTGACTGTAATGACTGGCATTTAGAATCTTTCAGGTTAGCGATGTGGCTTCACTTGACAGTAAACAATGCTTAAAACTATTAGGTGTTTGGAAGAGTAGTTTAAACTAATGATTAAAACTGTAAATAGTGTAAAGTCCTCACAAGCTACACCAAAAAGCTACAGTGTAAAGCTCTCATATGCTACCGTTCTCAAACCCAAATTAATGGTTTAAATTAATCTTATCATTTATGCATTTAAGTTTATGCTTATGCTTATTATGTGCACTGATCTTTTACAGTGATGTTATGCACTTTTACAGTGAAAATGTGCTGACCTTTATGTTGCCATATTTGTTACATGATTATTGCCAACTACCTCGTCTTCCAAATTGTAGTATCTTTTGGCAGTCATAAATACTTTCACATGGTTTCATTTTTTTCTTTCTTATCAGAATGCTTGTGCTTCATTTCACCTTATATCGTGCCAAGACATTAATGTTTTGCCTTCCGGTTCAGGCAGCAGTGGCGGCACAATCTATGATTGTACACGAGCTTAAGGAAACACCCCATGTTCCGGCAGTCCAGGCTGGTTTCTTGTTTGTTTTGTTTATGTTCTGTTTTAATTTTTCTGTTTTAATTTTTCTAGGTGATTTTGCATTCAGGAACAAAGAAAAATAGAACGTTGATAATAGTTCATGATAGAACAGTTTTTTGGTTGAGGCTAACACGTAGTCAGGTATTATTTCTCTATGGGAGTGTATGAGAAGAAGCTAGTCTCTTCTTGTTAGTATGGGAGCTTTGGTCTTTAATTGCAACTTCTGTGTGTGTGAGAGAGGAGACTTCTGTACTCGGCTGGTTTCTGAAGTTTGTCATTTGTAGGTAGTGTCGGGCATTAAATGCAACCTGTTTCTGCTTGCAGGAACAGAAGTTGGCTGGTAAGAAGAACCCTCCTGCTCGTCCCATGGGTATGATTATAAAAGTCAAGCCACAAGCAAAAAGAGCCAGGTTGGATCAGGGAGGTGTTGAAGAGCCCTCAAAAACAAAGAAAACTGCTTATATTGACACCGAGAAAACTTCTCAGCCGCCGAAAATACCTAATGATGATACTGGTAAATCTAATGATGTTGTTAAGGCTGGTCTAATTTCTTATAGTGGTCTAGTTTCTTATAGTGATGAAAGTGATGAAGATGTTTAGGTAGTTTTGTAATTAGCATCTTCAAGGAAACATTATCGGTTTCTAGAATGGATGAATGGTGGTTTTTTTTTTTATACTTATTTTTTTGAATCATGATTTCTAAATGCACAAGGAAAAAAGCAGTAAACTAATATGAGAGTGCATGTTTAAGTTAGAAATATGCAGTGAGAGAGTCTTCATACCCAGCGAGCTTGTTTTAGGACCGAGGACATGGCTACAACAAGGAGAATAAGGTCATGGCCGATGTGTATTTGATCCCATGAGCCTGTTTCAAACTGATATTTGAATGCGCATTTGGCTTAAGCGGTTTTGAACCTGATGTGATGTTTAAACCTATCCAAAATAGGTTTTTATAACTTAAATCACAGATTCAGTAGTTTTCAAAAACCAAAAAGGTTCCAAACCACATCAATTTGTGCCAGCAAACCAAACAAACCACCCTAAACATGTCCTTGAAAGATTGAGTGACTGAGCTTTTTCCTCGTTGCAGAAGGCACCATGCCCGTGCACGTTGTTGAGAGACCGAGCTTTTACCTTATTGCAAGTTGTCATTGAGTTTGAAATAGTGACATAACTAATGTTGAACTCTTTAAAAGATGCATAGGCCGTTTGATATGTAGGTTTAAAACTGTTTAAGACAGTTTAAACTATAAAGTGGTTCAAGTTGGTATTTAATGGAGTAATAATTGAGGCCAGTTTAAACTGTAGTGGTGATTTTAAAACGGCTAAAACCGTAAAAATTTAAACTGTCATTCTTCAAGTTTACACTGTTTGAACCGTTTTTTATAGTAAAAACTAGTTTTATTCTCGTTTTTTTTTTATAAACTATATTTTTTCAAATATCAGTTCTCGTTTTAAACTTAATGCGATGTTTTATTCTTGTTTTAAACCTTTATGCTAAACTATGAAATTTTAAACCATACTATTTCAAACATGTGCGCCAAATGAACCAAAACTTCTTACTTGCACTTGGAGCTAAAGCTCCTCCAGTTTAGCAGTTTCTTCAGCGTGCATCAAGCATAGGCAGTCTCATCTGTCGGCTGGGCTGCTGCTTTGTTTTCTACTTTTCTTTAAGATTAAGATGCCCTTTTCTCCGCAAAAGAAATTAGAAAGATAGATCGGAAAAGGGTTGTAATAAAAAAGAGTTCATCGTTCACGGGTAAAGCCGAGAGTGGGAGGGTGCTAATGCAGAAGGGATTCGGACTAATTCAAAATTTAGGTGGTTTATCATCCTTGGTTTGATTAGACAATAGTCATGGTCTGACTCCTCTTAGTCTTAGTGAGGGCTTTTTGTTTTCTTTTTTTTTTCGTTTCATTTATATTTTCATTCTGGGGTCGTAACTAGTAAGTTGACATGCACATTGGTCGTTTTTAATTTCTTGTCTCTTTGTTTGTATTAGAATTTTTTTTAAAAAAAAAAAAACGAAAGAAAGAAATTTGAGGGTCCAGATATAGACAATACTGCTAGATATCTTTTTCACACTGATTGAATTATTTTTCCTCATCTTTATCATTGAATTTTTCCCACAAACGTTACCTTCCATGAAAGCGCCGTCTCAACTAGACTTTAGGTGATGTGTTATGTATGCTTTTGATTCAATTCTCCTGTAGAAACTACCATTTTAGTTATTAGAATATTTTTTAAACAATAGGATTTGTGAGTATTTATATTAAAATTTTACAGTACTGGATGTAAAATTGGTTGCATCCATAAATTAAGTGGTTAAGAGTCATTCCAACAACTAAAATAATAGTTTCTATAGAAAAAAAAAAAAAAAAAAAGTTCCTAACGTAAAGAATTGCCGAGTTATATATTTTACATGCAAATCTGTCTTTTGGGACTGTAGACAAGCCCCCATACATAATGAGGGTAATTATGGATAAGAACAGATAGAGAGGTGGGAGGGCGCCGTAGCTGTGTCTCAGAGGTCAGAGCCCTGTATTTACTGATTAGAAAACAGCAAGGATGACGGTTTCTTTTTTTTTTTTTTTTTTGAGACTTAACCATCTGTTGAAATTGAATGCAGAGTTTGACAAAAGATAAAGCAAGAGCAACAAATTAAAAATGATAAAAATTAAGCGGACTTAACAAATCGTTCTGACTTTTGGGGTCGAAGAAAGAGGCCAACGGCTGGGTGCATGTGCATCTAAGGCGTTGCATTCGACTACTGCCCTGTCACACTTATTTTTCTTAAATTAAATATACACAATGGATCTACTTGGGATTTTTCAAAAGATTCAATCGTCATTGGTGACGTCTTCTCTCTCAATTTTTGTATTATATATGTATATATGTATCTCTAACCTCAATGATTATTTTTTACTTTCCAACTTGATGTTGAACAATTGAAGGCATCATTAGAAGTAAAGATATTAGAAAAAGCCTTGGCAATAGTATTAGATAGAATAGTTTTAAAGGGTTGAATTAGATTATATTAGAATAGATATAATAGAATTTTAGGTAATTTAATTTTATATTTGATGTTGTGTTATTAAGATAGAGCCATATTTATAATTTTTTTTTCAAATTTTAGGTCAAATTGTAATTTTTTTAATATTAGAGGGACAAAATTATAATTATTAGAAATATTTTCCTCACATAAAAATTTTATTTTGACTTCTCATTTTAAAAAAAATATAATTTCACCCCAAATTTTTATAAATGTTTGTAAATAAGTCCTTAAATTTTTTTTTAATGTACAAAAGTTATGTTTAATCATATGCTTTAGTAAGGGATTGCCTAGTCTCTTTCCAAGCAATTCAAACATGGATTACATAAGCTCTTATCCAATCGAATTGTTTAAAGTTTTTCTACCAAACAAAATATTAAAATTTAATCTAATATAATCCTCCTTAATTTTACGCACTAAACATGACTTAAGGGCTCGTTGGGTGCATTGGATAAAATAACATTGAATATGATAATCTTAGAGGATTAGATTGGATTGTATTAGAATGGATATGA
>CAMOHE010032762.1:0-15506 GCA_946598075.1 Artocarpus hirsutus | reverse complement strand
AATCAGGAAAATGTATTGATTACATAGAAGCTGCATTTCATTTAGGTTATATCTTGGCTAAGAAAAAGATAAATCTTGTCTACGGAGGAGGTAGTCTAGGTTTAATGAGTACTGTTGCTGTTGAAAGTCGTTATGGAGGTACTGGAGCTTTAGGTATTATTCTAGGTGTCTTGCTCAAATTCGTTTATATGGTCCTACCATTGGTGTTGAAAGAATAGTCACAGGTATCCTTGAGCGAATAAGAGACATGAAGTTTGCTTCTGATGCTTTCATTGCTTTACCTAGAAGTCTAGGAACTCTAGAAGAACTTTTTGCCATTGCTAGTTAACCTGATGGTTTGTTAAATATAAATGGTTACTTTGACAGTTTCCTTAGTTTTTTAGATAGTGCTGTGGAACAAAGATTTCTTGAAGAGTCAGGAAGAAAGATTTTTATCTCTACTCCTACTGTAGAGGAATTGCTCGAAAAAATGCAAGTCATTGATCTTGAGGCGGACACTACAACATCAAAGTTCTGCGAAAAACATAAATGAGATTTGGATCTCTCTCTCTAAACTCTATCTCTTTTAGTTTTACCTATAGCATCATCGTTTATGTTTTTGTTTTTGTGTTTGTCTTTGAATAACCGCTCTTGTAAATATATGTTGTTACTCTTCCTAGTTAATCTTGTTATACATTGGGAACAATGTCCAATTTAGGTTGGGAGGAGAGGGTTGTGACAATTTTTTTTGTGATTGAATCTGGGACTAGTTTTAAAAGCCAAGCGAATAATAATAATAATAATAAAAGGTGTGCCGTTTGTAAGACTTTAAGATTCATGTGTTCCTAGGTTGAGATGGCTGAATGAAGGATTTGACTTGAAACGCTTCTCGATAATGGTCCGAAAATGAAGTCCTTTGTGTTTGTAAATTTTCATCTTTGCATTTTTCTTCTTGTGTAGCATGAAGTTTGAAGATGGCTGAGGTAAGAAATACTTAATATTTTTGAAATGCATCTTCACCTTGGTAGAAATAGCTGAGTAATAGAGTGAATAGTATTCTTGAAACGTATTTCTACATAATTGTAAAAACTATGTGTTTGCATTGCATTTGATTATTAAAAAAAACTAAAAAAATTAAAAAAAATTTTCAAAAATCTAAAAATATTTTCATTGATTTGCCTCCTGTCTGATAACGATATCAAGATTATAGCATTTTCATGACTTAAGGTAAATTTTAAATATTATTTAAGTTTATGTTAGTTTCTTTAGTTTGCCTTATATTTAGGTTGAAATTTTCCCAAAATTTGAACACATAATCTTGCACTATGATTTGTTATATTAATTTAGAGACTATTTATGTTAATATAATTTGGTTTATTTTTATAAAATCTTATAACTTGTTTAAATACCTCTTGAGACAAAATCCTAAATAACACTAAGTTATAGATATAATTTAAGCCATCTTTGAAACGTTTGAGCCTTTTAAGCCTACCTAAAGATATTTTATATCCCTAGTTACCCGTCATGCTTAATGTTCTATTTTCTTCATTACCCACATATTTAGCCTAGCCTTTTTAATAAATTCACAATCCTTTTTTTTTTACCTTTCACTCAAAAGGCATTTGTTCTTTCCAGTATAATCAAGTTTATGCCAATATTATAGGAGGTTGGGATGGGTTAAGAATATTTGTTACATCTGTAAAAATATGTAATTTTATTTGCTTTTTAAGTTTGTTATGTTGTAAATCTTCAATTATTTTGTATTTCAGCAAAAAAAAAAAAAAAAAGGTAAAAAAAGAAAAAAAATGAAAAAAATGAAAAAAAAGAGAAAGTTAAATAAAAAGTGGTTAACAAAGGAAATTTCATTTCGAGTTTAGGATTGTAAACTTTGAGAATTAGATTATACATTTGAAAGGTTCGGGATTTTTGTAATTGTCTTATGGGTGAACTAAGCCTTAAATATATCTTCCATCCTACCCTTGACCTAAGCCTTACATTTCAAGCTGAATAAAGTCCTAAAGGTCTTTAACAAGGTGTTATTCTATATTAGTGGAGAGAGGGATGAAAAACAAACTTGTAAGAATTTATTTAAATAAATTAAGTTATATTAATGCAAATTTATCTGGTTAATATGCATTGATTAGTAATAGAAATTCACACACACACGGGAAAATTCATCTTAAATATTTGACATACTCTGGAAATGAATCATAACTTAATTAATATTTACATTTTTACTTTGAGGCATGAATATGAAATAAACCTTGAGGAAAATCAGGAATCACCAGTTTTTCAAAAAAAAAAAAAAAACCTTTTGTCTGTTTTAAGTTTTATTGCTATAATTGCTCCGGACTAGCAATGAGCTAGTTGGGGGTGTGATGAGACTTAGAAAATGCACTTTTCTTAACGTTAAAATTAATCATTTTGCATTAATAATTCTAATAAAACTTCTCAATTATAGCAATTTAGTGATAAATGGTGTTTTAGTGTCATAGTATAAAAATGTGTTTAAAAACGTGTTTTAATATGTTTTTATGTTTAATAATATTTTTGATAATTTTTAGAGTTGTTTGGTGTGTTAAATATGTGCTTAATCTATAAATAGTTAAAACTGTAAAATTTATGTTATATTATTTTATTTTAAGTCTTAATGTGTTTGATAGTGTGTTTTAAGTTTGTAAATATGTCCTCTTATATTTTTACTAATTTTTAAAAATATTTCTCAGTCTTAAAAATTATATCTGTGTCAAACCACAAGAGATTGAAAATTTTAGAAGTTTGTAATTAATTTTGAGTGTTTTAATTTAAAATAAATATTTTTAATAATTATTTGGTTTGAAAAATAATTAATTTTAGTGTGCTTGTGAATTTTAGATTTGAAATCTAGAGAAAAAACAAAGCAAAACGATGCAAAAACAGACAAAATCGAACAACAAATGCCTCAAAAATCATTTAAAATTTGAATTTGAATTAAATGGGAAATGTGGCGAGTTTGTGGCGCTTGGATGAGCTGCCCAAGCAATCTTGGCCATCCAAAGAAGGGACACATGTTAATGCGTTATCAGTTGCATCAGCTACTCTCAGTAGTGCGGTCCACGTGTTGTGTTGTGATTCGCAAGTGCATTACATGTGCCGACAAGTCTCACACACATCAGAGGGTAGTTCAGACAATGTCGGATCCCATGCGATAGTGTCCACATGTTTTTGCCATTTCATCCGTTAGATTTGCATACTCTGATTGATCCAACGGCCAACAAACATAGCTCACTGACCCCACCTTGGGCCCATTATTGCATGCGATTTTAGACCATTAGATCGTGTTTTCAATGGCCACGATCATCTCGTTTCAATATTGTCAGCCCCTGCATAACAGCATATTTCAAACTTAGATTCCCACACTACTGAGTGCTAAATCATGTGGAGAAAGAAGAAAAAAAGAGAGGAGAGAAATGTCAAGATTCTCTCCGCATTTTCAATGAATGCTATAGTAAAAAAATTGAAAACATGCTGTAAACAGTACTTTTCATGCCTATAAATACTGAGGCATTTCTCAGTTCAGAAGGGCCCTTCTCGTAGTGTAAAACACTGCTGTTTAAATTTTAGTTTTTTTTTGTTTTTGGTCTAGTTTATTGTAAAATATTTCCCAGTTTATGTTATAAAAATTATGCCCAATGATATCAGTAGTACTTTATTAATTATGTCTCTTTGATTTCCTTTTTAGCTGGGGGGAGAGAGGGAAATTCTAGCAAAATTACCTTAAATATTTTTAGTTTTTCTTAGTTTCCTAAGCAATTGTAATGCCAAAATATTTTCTTAAAAAACTTAGGATTTCAATATTTTTTTAGCTAGAACTCTACCAAAATTACAGTTTTGATTTATCGACGACATAGACTAGCACAGAAAATACTTGGGAGGACCTTGATTACTCGTAGACAAAGAATGGCTTGGTAAATACTTAACTTACTATCTTGGTTGTTATTTTAGTTAAGTTATGTTGAAATGCTGCCTATTTATTACGTTGAGTTTTTGCTACATTATAGACATAGAATGACACAGTAAATGCTTGGTAACTCTTAATTTATTGTTGACATAGAATGACATAGTATATATTTAAACCAACTAATAAATAAAAAGAAAAACTAAAATATATTTAAGATAATTGTCAGATCAGAACCTTTAAACCTCAGCTCTATTATTATTGTTGTTGTTTTACTCGTCTATATTGCCGTTGTCATTATCATTATTTGGCTTAGTTATTTTAATTTGTCTGTATTTCTTGTTATTAAAGCTCCAAATTATCAAAAACAAAGTATGAAAAAGGTTGTAAAAATGTGTAAATATTGTAAATATATTTTGTGAGTAATAAATATTAATCCTCAAATTTTTTAGCTTAAATAAAAAAGAAAAAGTTAATATAATATATGTACTAGAACTGATTAAATCTTTCCATGTGGGTTTGACCTCAGATTCACCGAGTAATTATTACTTGACACAACCTTATACTTGGGGTTAATTTAGAATGCGTTAATAGATGTGAGACCAAAAACCAATGAAGTTCAAGACAACACATGGTATTTGGACACTGGTGCTGGCAATCATATCTGTGGATGGCGAACAATGTTCATGGAGCTTGGTCAAATGATAAACGGGATTGTTTCCTTCAAAGATGATTCCAAGGTACAGGTAAAAGGAGAAGGTAAAGTGCTTATCTGCTTGAAAAATGAGCGACATCAATTCATGTCAAATGCTTATTATATACCCACCATGAAAACAAATATTTTGAGCTTGGGACAACTCTTAGGGAAATGTTATGATATTCACTTAAGACAAGGACCTTTGTATAAAAGACAATATGAATAATTTGATTGCTAAGGTGCATTTTTTAATGAATACAATGTTTTTGCTCAATATTCAAAATTATATGGCTAAGTGTCTTAAGGCATGCTGTAAACATTCATCTCGGCTTTGGCTTTAAGATTTAGAGATCTAAAAATTTTGGGGGACTAGCGATGCTTTCCAAGAAAGAGATGGTAAGAGGTTTACTTTTGATCAATCACCCCAGCCGATTGTGTGAAGGATGTTTGGTAGGGAGGCAAGCTAGAAAAAGCTTTCAAAATGAGTCAATTTTGAGAGCCTAGAAACAACTTGGACTTATACATAGAGAAATTTACGGCCTCGTCAAACTAAGTTCACTCAATATTAGTAATTTCTTTTTGCTCTTCATTAATGATTTCTCAAGAAAATCATGGGTATATTACTTGAAGTAGAAGTCAAAAGTCTTTGGAATGTTCAAGTAGTTTAAAGCGGTTGTAGAAAAGGAAAGCAGTATTGAGATCAAACCCATAAGATTTGACAAAGGAAGAGAGTTCACTTCTAAGGAGTTCCAAGAGTTTTGTAAAAAAAAAAAAAAAAACAAAAGAATTTGACGGCCCCTACAATTCCAAGATCCCCACCCTAAACAAAATGGCGTTACAGAAAGGAAGAACAAAACCATTCTCTACATGACATAGAGTATGCTTAAAAGCAAAATACTAAAGGATTTCTGGGCAAAACCTATAGCATGTGTAGTCTACTTATCCAACTGGTCTCCACCAAAATGTTTGTAGGGAAAGACACTAAAAGAATCATAGTGCAGGAGGAAGCCTCATAGTGCTCATCTAACGGTCTTTGGAAGTATGTCCCATGTGCATGTATGTGATGACCAACGAAGTAAGCTAGATGACAAAAGTAAGAAGTTCATCTTCTTCAGCTACGATACCAACTCCAAGGCTTACAAGTTGTACAATCTTAACACTCAGAAGATTGTAATTAGCTGAGATATGATGTTCGATGAAGAAAGAGAATGGGATTTTGGCTTTATAGATGACTTTAACTCTAAACCTCACTTCGAAGAAGAAGAAGAAGAGGAAGAAGAAGAGGAAAAGAAAAAGAAGAAGAAGAAGAAGAAGAATCCGAGATGTGATCTTTGATGATTTATAAATGACTTCAACTCTGACCCTCACTTTGAAGAAGAAGAAGAAGAACCAGAAGAAGAAGCCACAATAAGGCAACCAAGAGAAGACCCTATTACATCACTTGGTTCACCAACAACTGTTGACAATGGAAATTCACCACCATCTTTTTTGAAGGAAAGAAAAAAAGGACATACAAGAAGTCTCTAAGATCTTTATAAGGTAATTGAAAATCTTACTCTCTTTTGTCTCTTTGTTGATTGTTAACCTGTAAACTTCTAAGAAGTCATGGAAGAAGTAAAATGTAGAACTTTAATGAATGAAGAAATTAGGGTGATCGAGACGCATGAAACATAGGAGCTCACTCTACTACTAAAAGGGGCATAAAATTATTGATGTCAAATGGGTACATAAGACAAAGAGAAATTCCAAGACCGAGATCAAAAGGCATAGGGCGAGGCTTATCACAAAAGGCTAAAGAGCTAGAATTGACTATGATAAAGTATTTGCTCCAGTTGCCTTTTTAGAAGCTAAAAGAACAATAATTTCTTTAGCTGCTTAGACAACAAATGGATGTAAAGTTTGCTTTCCTAAATGGAGTCCGTGCAAGAAGAATATATTCCACAACAATCAAGATACATAAATAAAGGAAAAGAAGACAACTTTTTAAAGCTAAAGAAGGCTCTTTACAGGTTAAAGTAAGCACACAGAGCATGGAATAGTCGGATCAATTACTTCCAAGATAATGGCTTCACCGAGTGTCCTTATGAGCACACTCTCTACACGAAGACCAAAGATGCAGGCATTCTAATATTTTGATTGTATGTAGATGATCTATTCTTCACCAACAATAATCCAAGTATGTTTAAAGAGTTCAAGAGTGTGATGACCAAAAAATTCGAGATGATTAACATTGGACTGTTGGCTTATTAGCTTGATCAAAATTAAACAAAAGGAAGAAGGCATCTTTATTTCCGAAGAAAACTACACAAAAAAGATTCTCAAAAATCTCAAGATGGAGGACTACAAGCCGATAATCACAACGATAGAGGGCGAAATTAAGCTTTTAAAGGATGATGAAGGATAAAGTATCGATTCAACACTTTTTAAGAGCTTAGTTGGAAGTTTGTGGCACTTAATATGTATAAGGCTGGACATTCTCTATGTAGTTGGACTTATAAGTCATTACGTATAGACTCTAACAGCCACCCGCTTCAAGAGATTAAAGAGAATTCTCCGTTATCTCAAAGGTACAATCAATTTTGGCTTGTTTTATTTAGTCTATATTATAAGCTTGTTGGATATAGTGATAGCAATTGGGCTAGAATTGTTGATGATCGAAAGAGCACCTCTAGTTTCATGTTCTTCATGGGAGATATTGCCTTTACATAGATGTCGAAGAAGCAACCGATTGTTACTCTCTCAACATATGAAGCCAAATACGTAGTAGCCACATCATGTGTTTGTCATACAATTTGGCTTAGAAATTTACTGAAGGAGTTTGGTTTGTGATAAAAAGAGCTAACTAAGATTTGTGTCGACAACAAATCTGCTATGGCCTTGATAAAAAAAGTCTAGTTTTTCATGATAGAATCAAACACGTAAACACATGCCAAAATTACATAAGAGAGTGCATTGTAAGAAAGGATGTTCAACTGGAGTATGTGAGGTCCCAAGTCCAAGTAGCTGACATCTTTACCAAGCCACTCGCACATGAAGACTTCATGAAATTAAGAAGCTTACTTTGAATGACAAATCAAGTTTAAGAGGTGTTGAAAGGTAAACTTGATTTGGGTCAATAATAAATTTGTAGGATTAAAGTTCAATTATTGGGCTTAAATTTATTAGTAATAAGCCCATCTTCTAGAAAGCTTGCCTAGAGAGTTCTTTAAATATATTTAGATTAGTAAATGTAAAGAATTTTGGACAGTAAATAATTTAGCGGAGAATTCTAGAGTGTGAAACGTAGCTATTAGATTAAAAATGTGTTGGAATAATCCTTGCCATTGGTTAATAAAGT
The DNA here is from genome assembly GCA_946598075.1 of Artocarpus hirsutus. NCBI lineage: Eukaryota > Viridiplantae > Streptophyta > Magnoliopsida > Rosales > Moraceae > Artocarpus > Artocarpus hirsutus. Next base: position 7,556 of record CAMOHE010032762.1, on the reverse strand, counting down.
ACCACAAGTATAAATAGGGATCATTTCTCATACTTTGAGTCAAGCTAAAAACAAATTTGGTAGTAATACAAGTATTTCCTCTTTCTCCAATGCCTCTAGTTTCTTATTTTCATCCCTTGCCGTTCTTAGTTCCAAATATTTCCCTTCCAATAATCAGTAGCTTGCTTACAGCAAAAATATCCAATTAAAGTCGTTTCCATCTTTTACCTTATCCCATCCAAAACATCCAAAAGGGAGATAGAACTACAAGTTTTCTGTAATGTTAATTAATTTTCAGAATACTCTGGGCATAAACCTCATCCCATCCAAAACATCCAAAACGGAGATAGACTAACAAGTTTTCTGTAATGTTAATTAATTTTCAAAATACTCTGGGCATAAACCCGGAAACAATTAGTAGCTCTCCAACATTAGTCCCTCATAAACGTGAAACACAACCTAATGTTAACACATTGTAGGGGTGAAATCATTGGTCATCGTTGAGTAGTGAGCTGATGTCTTAGGTTGACGGAATGCAAGAACAAGGAGTAAAGTGCAAAAATGATATGAAATAAAGACACAGATTTATAATGGTTCATCTTCGGTATGAAGACTATATCCACTGTAAAGTCTTGAGAACTATATGTAATGAAGTAGTACACATTACAAGAAGTGAGAATAGGAGAGAGGAGAAAGGAGAAAGGGGTTGCATAGAATACTGGAGTAAATAATAATATGAGATGACCCAAGATGCCTGTTGGCCAAGCTTTCTTTCTATTAAGTGATTTCTTTTAAGTAAATAATAATAAGGGGAACTTTTAAAGCTACAAAGAGCATGTCACTTTTCTTGGCCTTTTATATATATATTAATATATATATATATATATATATTTATTTTTTGCTTAAATTTATAAACAATTTGCAATGCTGGCAGCATTGATGATTGCATCTTATGCCTTTACCTTGAAGAAAGTTCATAAAAAAAAAGGTCAAAAGAACAGAGAAGCTTTCCCTGGGATGAACAAAATAAAATTTGCCATAAACATGAAAAGTAATACACAGCAGGTTCAACAAAGTAGAAACGAATTAAAAACACAGTACTAAAAAGAAAACAGGTAACTAAAATATGATAAGGAGTACTAGGAAAGAAACATCAATTTAGCTAGCTAAATAACTATAGTTGAAAAAAAAAAATACAGTAGATTCACATGCAAAGGCTAAAATAAAAGAGACAAGTACTCCAGAATGTAGAGATTCAAACACTTCATCTTCGTCTTGAATGGATCAACTTTTTGAGCTTCAACTTTAAGTTCGTGCAATCTTCATTGAGATGGTTCTGCAACAAAGAGCAGAGTACTAAATTGGGTTTAATAAAAAAAGAAATTGCAGCTAAGTACATGTGCAAATTCTTGAAACTCTCTTGCTATTTTCAATGGGCTAAGATATTTGCCTTTTATACTCTATCTTCCACAACATATTTTTTGCAGCTATTTTAGAGGTTCCCATGAGCAGATTTATCGACTAACATGTATGAGCAAAAAATTAAAAATTAAAAAAAGGTGCTTAATTGATTTCCTTACCTGTTAAGTGGACAATCTTCTCTTCAACGTTGCCCATTTGACAACAATCACCACATAAATCCAGTCTCCCATGCTATCCAAGAACCGGAAATAAGCAAGTCTTAAAGTAGTGTTGAGCAACAAATTGCCACAAACTCCACAGAATCCAACTACAAATCCAACCCCGATCCCCATACTCAACCATGTCATGTCATACCATTCTCCATCATCGCTGTCATCATCATCATAGCTTTCATCAGAACTTGGAGGAAGCTCTGAAGTTGCATCTCCAGGGCATGCGGTGGTCAGAGGTTGCCCACAGAGTTGAAGGTTCCCAATATATGCAGAAGCATTAAAACTTTGCAATTGAGTGCTTGTAGGAATTCTTCCTGACAATTGGTTATTTGACAAATCCAAGTAATCAAGAGTAAATACTTGGGCCAAGCTTATAGGAATTTTACCAGAGAGATTATTGTGGGACAAATCTAAAACTTCAAGCTTACTCAACTTCCCAATCTTCACAGGGATGGCTCCGTTTAGATTATTTCTTGATAGGTTTAGTTGAACTAATTCTGCAAGATTTTCCAATTCTTTAGGAATCTCTCCGGTCAATCTATTGCTTGAAAGATCAATGATTCTTAATAATCCAAGAATCTCCTCATATCTGTACTCTACCCCTTTCCACATTATAATTGCAGTAGTAGCAAAATAAAATGTGGATCCTCTGCCTGCATGAACAGCGACTGTCATGGAGTTAACCCCTTCCATCATGGACTGAACATCTACCTCCCACTTGTCATATTGAACCATTGAGGTAAAATTATTAATGCATGAAGGAATGGCTCCTGAGATGTTATTAACAGAAAGATCCACTATTTGAAGCAATTGGAGATTGCATATATTCGATGGTATACTACCATAGAATCTATTTGATTTTAGACTTAGGAAAACCAAATTTGTCAAGCTTTCCCCAATCCAAGAGGGTATTTCCCATCTCAAGTAATTATCTCCAACGTCTAAAACTTGCATATTAATGCAATTCTTCAATGATGATGGCAAACTTCCTGAAAATTTATTATGCCTCAAATTCAAATATCGAAGATGGTGTAAAAAACTAATTGAGCTTGGGATCTTTCCAGACAATTCATTGCTTTCCAATATGAGCACTTCCAAATCCTTTAAATTCCACCAACAATCAGGAAGGCTACCAGATAGCAGATTATTGGAAAGGTCAAGAACTCTGGTTGCTCCTTCTTTTTGGTCACACAGAAAAGTCCTTAATCCGTTGAAGCTATTATTGGAAAGATACAACAGTAATGCGTTGGACAGAGATGATGGGATAGAACCATTGAATTGGTTGGAACTCAAATTAAGCTGAGGTTCATTATTTGACATGAGCGGAAAATTTGGCAAGGTGCTATTGAGAAGGTTGGAAGACAGACCTAGATGCTCTAATTTCAAAGAACATTTAGAAAACCAATTAGGAATAGCCCCAGAGATTCCAGAATTTGAAATGTCAAGATAATTAAGATTCAATTGGTTTTGGAGCCAACTAGGAAAATGTGGACCTAACTTGCAAGAACGCAAGCTCATAAAGGTCAATTGAAAGGGAGGAACCCAATCGGAGTTGAAACTTAATGTCAAAGAATTAGATGATAGGTCTAGGATTTCCAACTTTGAAAGCTTCTGGAAATGGACTTCAGAGACAACGCCGGAGAGAGAGTTTGAAGAGAGGTCCAAACTCTTTAAATTGTGGAGCTGGCCAATATTTTCTCTTAAAGAACCATTTAATTTGTTATTAGAAGCACAAAACTCTCTCAAGGATGATAATGTTGTGAGATCTGGAAAAAATTCTGTAAGTTGATTACCATCCAAGTTAAAAATAACAAGATTTGGAAATCGACTTAAAGAATTTGGAGAAAAACCTTCCAATAGATTTCTAGAGAGGTCCAACTCTCTCAAAGAAAGAAATGTCTTATCATCATCAAGAACTGACCCTCTAAGCTGGTTTCCCCCCAACTTCAAAATCTCTAAGGACTTCCTAGAACAACCTGCAGATAGGCGTGTTAAAAGATCTTGAAGTGATCCATTGAAATTGTTGGAACTCAGATCAAGTGTTTTTAGCTTTGTAAGATTCCCCAAAGAAATGGGTATATGATTTCGAAGTCCAGTATTGGATATCAACTCAAAATTCACAAGGGAAGTCATTTTCTGGAAAGAATTTGGAAGCAAACCATCTATGAAGTTATTATCAATGATGGTAAGGTCAACAAGGCTAGCACTAGAATTTAACAACCAAGTAAGAACAGTGGGATGTATTGTGTTGCCCCAGAGCCAAAGATTGGTAAGAGAATTGGATAAATTTGCTGAGAAAAGAGATGAAATACTATTTACCTCTGGAAATTGACAATTCTCTACGTATAACTCCGACAAGGAAGGTGGGATTTTGAAATTTTGAAGCCCGTGTGCAGTGAAATTTGTCTTTTCCACCATTAAGGATGTCAAAGAAGGGAGATGAGAGAGCCATGCAAGACTATCATCAATCATCTGATCAATTCCAAGATTTTGTAACTTGCTAAGATGTCCAAGATTGAAAGGATTAATAACTCCAATCATGTAATTTTCAAAGAGGTAAAGACCAACAAGCTCAGCACTGGAATTCAGAAACCAATTAATTGTTGTGAAATGTATGGAATTATAAGACATGTGAAGAACTTGAAGAGAATCAGATGAATTTGTATGGGACAGAGAGGAGGTGTCTACCTCTGGCAATTGACAGTTTCGTATGTCTAAGATTGACAAGGAAGGCGGCATTTGGAAAGATTGAAGCCCAGCTTTAGTGAGATTGGTACCGAATAATTCAAAAGAAGTTAAAGAAGGGAGATGAGAAAGCCATTCAAGATTACCAACATTCATTCGGCTAGTAATGTCAACCTGATCATTGCCTAGCGTGAGATACTGCAATTTGGTGAGGTTCCCAAGCTGGGCAGGAATGGTTCCAGCAAGCGGATTCTGGCCAAGGTAAAGATATTTGAGCCTTTTGAACGAACCAATAAACTTTGGAATCCGGGTAAAAAAATTCCAACCAAGGTCCAAGCGCTCCAAATATTGCAACTCAACCAAAGAAGGTCCAATCAGGCCACCAATAAAATAACCAGAAAGAGCAAGCATAATCACATGATTGGTTAGATTATCGCACCTGATCTCTTTCCAAGTACAACAATCTGCGTTTTCTGTCCAGGAGGCGAGGTTGTAATAAGGATCATGTCGTTTCTCAACAAGGCCTTGCTTGAAGTTGAGAAGAGCAAGTCTCTCCCTCTCTATGCACCGCACTTGAACTTGACCATGATTAGCTATCCCAACACTCTCGCTCTCACTCGCCACATGAACATGGAAAGTGAATAGCAACAACACTAGCCATGTAGCTACCACCATCATACCCACTGTGTTAATCAAACTGAAGAAATTTTTTGGAATGCTAAATCTACAACACGTTGTGTCCTTAAATACATATACACGGGAATTAATTTAATATTTTTTTAATAGTAAATAAAGTTTTCTTTTAAAATTGAGATTTTAATATTACAAATTCAGTGCCACATGATGGAATCGTGACGGAAGGGTTGCTTTTGTAACGGCGTCAAAATTTAGAGGATTGATGGTGGTTTTGAATTTTGAGGGGCAAGGCAAGGTGACATTAATGACATAATGTTTTATGTTTTCTTCTTAAAAAAAACTAAAAAATATGTCCATCATCAGTTTTGTCCCCTCAAAAACAAAAAGCCTAAAGAATTTGCCCCTTATCAGGTTTATTAAAAAAAGTAGAAAACGCCTTTCAATTCAAAGAAGCGTATTTGATATATCTTTTTGGATTAAAAATTAAATTCACAAATAGACAAAAGTCCAACTACACACTTTATCACTACAAAACAAAAACATAAAACTTGCCGGCAATTACCAAGAAGCTCTATAAGCTCCTAGAGCTTAAACAAAGCACAAATTTAGAAGGAAAAATACAATAAAGTCACATAATTGCCTAGAACAGTGTTTGCTTCAGAATTGTTCTTCCTCATGGCTCAGTAGATTCAAGCTAGGGCGTTTTCACAATTTTTTCTTTTTCTATTTTCTTTTTTGTTTGCTAGATTGCAACAGCCTTTAGGGTTTAAAGGCATAAAAGGTTTAAACTGACCTTTTGGTTCTTTTTTGGGCAAATTATGAGAATGTCCGTTCTCTTAAGGTGAAATCACAGCATCACCAAACTTTTTCATCCAAAATTTAATAGAATGTAATTGAGGGATTAAATTGAAGATAAAGAAAGAGTTCAAGGGTTAAGTTAAAACTCTTTTGAATACAGAGACTAATTTTAAAAAGAGAAAAATGTTTAGGGACTTTTGATAAATTTAACTCACAATTGTTTATGTCGTAATTCTATAATTTACTATAAATATTTTTAAAACCTGACATTTATATTAAATAGTTTCAAATTCTATTGTTTCCCTCATCCTCTCTAAAAATAATACTAAAAACAATTGGCCCAAAAATGAGCTAATGTTAGAACGGACTATGTAAATTTTTTTTTTTTTCTCAATCACTTGGGATTCATGGCAGCGAGCTTCTTCTTTTTTTTTTTTTTTTTTTTTTTTTTTTTTTTTTTTTTTTGGGTTAAGCATGGCAGAAAGATCGTCGCACTGTATTCTCTAGTGCCATAAAAATTATTAAATCAAATTTTTTATACATTAAATCGAGTTCTTTTTTCAAGAAAACCATTAAATTTAGTTTTAAAACTTCACTTTATTATCATCCAGGTACTTTGTTCTATAACCTTTAACATATATATATATATATATATATATAAAGTGATGATAAGTTTCGCATAATGCTCTTAGAATGCTTGAAATTTAAATCGTTTCGTCGTTTCTTTTTACAAAACGTTTTTGTTTTATTTTCTTGCCAAAACGTTTTTTTTTCTTGTTTTTTGAAGAGTTTTTTTTTCTTTTTTAACTGCCTGAGATGTATTTCCTTCTAAAAACATTTTTAGTTCCGAAACGTTTATTTTTTGGTTTTTTTTAATTTTTTTCTTAACATGCTTAATACACTCACTAGAGCACATACTTTTCAATTAGTAATAATAATAATAATAATAATAATAATCATAATAATAATAATTTGGGTACTTTGGAATATTACTGGATTTGAAACCATATATACAACATCACTGCAATGGCCCAATTAGGTTTCGGACTGCCCCCAAGGTCGTACTCTACAAGACCCGATCTCTGATATAGCATCATGCCCACATATATACATCTATATATATATTCTCATTCAAAATCATTAAAATCTCATTTACCAAGTATCTCATTTATTTTCATTATAAGGTTTATTATAAAAATCACCTATGTCTACAGTTTATAAACATAGCCTATGAAATCCTTTTTCAAATAATCATTGAAAATATTTTAACGAAAATCCTTTGGGCCAAAATCTGTAACGACCCAAAAAATTTAAACGTTAATAACTATGATTAATTGAGGGTTTTTCCCTCATGACTTAGCTAAGTACTTAAGAAAGTACAAGTTTAGCATTTATTAACACGTAAATTTAAAGGTCTTAATAGCCGTAAGACCTTAGAAATAATTAATGTTGTGAATGCACAAAATAATGTGCTTTATTTATGAAACATGTAATAATGTAATGTTATGATAGTACATTAAAATAATTAAAAATAATTATTTGATGTGCTAAACCAAGAGTTTATGATTTATTAATTTCATGCATGAGCCAAAAGATGATGCTATTGGCAAAAGTGGAATTTTCAACTTACTAAAATTATGTGAAAATTCCTATATGATAGCAATTCAGTAAAAGAAACTCATATCAATAATGATTATGAGCTCTATACCATAAATTAAAAATGGTGAGCACCAAGTTCAAGAATGCAAGAATTTCAATGTTTTGAATGTGTATAGTTAATTATTATACACATTAATAATTATGGAAAGTTTACTATTATTGTTG
>CAMOHE010032761.1:0-11805 GCA_946598075.1 Artocarpus hirsutus | reverse complement strand
CCAGGAAAGAAAAGTGGTACCCTTTGATTGATTAATTCGAATTATTTTGGTGAGATTATATTTTATTTAAATTCGCAATTGATTATTTATTTGTTGATCGTATCAGTACATTTTTATATGTTTATTTAATTTACGTAATTTCTTTAAATTTGAATGATTTTCTAAATGTAGTCCTACTGAGCCTTTCGCTCACATTTTATCTGTTTTAAAATCTTAACCCTAGGTGGATATCAGCATAGGTTTGGAGAAGAGTCCGCCGACCGGACTTACGATCAGTAGAAGTATTTGGTAGGTTAATTTATCATTCAAGGCATGTAAGACTTAAACTTTTCTTTTATTCTAGACTGTGGTTGTATCATAATATTGTCAGTATCATATGTGTGTGCACAATATGTGGGCTAGTGGGACTCATACGCGTTTCACCCTATATTTAATTATTTTAATGTTATTTCTATTTGTTTAATTATTATGATGATTCATTTATTTCTTTAACTTATTTATTCAAACGATTTTTGAAATTATCACTTTTTTATTTATAAATTTTCTTCTAAAACCTTATTTTTAACTAAATCTTTACTTAATTCATTTAAATAAACCACCACGTCATCTCCCGTACTCCGGGGCGTGACAATTAAGGTCACACAAGTTCAATTTAGGTTACACAGGTTGATTAACAATTTTTAGGTCAATTTTTGAGTCAACATGATTTCGATACGTTTTTAACGGATTATTTCGAGTTGATTTCGTGTTGATTCGAGTCGACCTGAACCCAACCTATTTTTTGTACAAGTTAGACAAATTCAACCCAATTTCAACCTAAAACTTATTTTTCTAACCCTAACCTATATTTTTTATATCAAATTCATATTTTGTAATCGTGTTATGGCCTAAATTATCGGCCTATATGAATGGCTTTGGTATCTCTATTAAGCGCAAAATACAAAAAGGACCACACACTATTTACCATTCAAAAACCCATCAGCTCTGGCATCCACTTGTCACTGCCGACGTTGAGTAATCTGTCAACTTCTCAATGATAAAAAAAATTAATTTCTATTTTAATTGTATTCAAACACGACAAAAGTTTTTTACATAATTAGTTTTTTGAGAGAGCCCATTTTGTTATTATCCTTAAAAACAATAATAATAATAAAAAAAGCAACGATGAATACGCAAAAGATGTGTAATCAGTATTCACAAATTGAGATATTAACAATGGTTGGGGGAAAATAAAATGGGATTGTTGAAAAAAATTTTAAGTTTAATTCTCTTCTTTCTCTCTCTATTGCTTGCTTTGCTAGGGTTTTGAGCTTATTCTTGCACTGCCTCGCTTCCCTGAGACTGTCGTCCGATGCCCGTCTTGGTTGGCTGTCGTCGATCACGTCCTGGGGAAGGATGGAACCGTAAAGATACAGAGGGTTGGGCCAAAGGGAGAGGTTGGTGATGCGGCAGCGGCTTGTTGAAGTAGGGAGATTCGCGTCGAGGTGGGGCATAAGGACGGAGCGATGAGGAGGGGAATAAGGATGATGGAGGTGGTCTCCCCACCTCTTGAAAATTTGTGCAATCCGTCTCAAGTGTGTTGGGACGAAGGTTTTCCTCACCTAGAGTTTTGTCTAAGAGGCAATGATAGCTTTAATGCTAGTGATTGTTGCCTCTTTTGGATCAAAAAGATCCATCAATTACTGGAGGGTTTGTTGATGGTCTTATTGCCACATGTCTTGGCCCTCGATTGTTTTAGTTTGCCTATCGATTGTAAAGGTTAGATCAAACAGAGCTTCACGCATGCTCGTCCTTAATTTACCAAGGTATATTCTCAACACCGGGTCTTTGGTATATAACTATCCCCTTGATCGGTTTCAAAATTTATTAATGGGTTTGATTTCAATTGGGAGAGATGTTTCATGTGCTACTGGGCCTTTTATTATTGGTTTGGTTTGTATCACTTCTTGATATTGTTTGCAATGAAATTCCCCCTTAAAAAAAAAAGGTCGGGGAAAAAGGAAAGAAAGAAGAAGAATCAACTACCAAGTTATATAAACCACGTGCAACCAGTGCGTTGTCTACTATTTCCACCACATATTTTTATTGTGATTGGTCCCCTTCAAGTTGTAGCGTTTGAAAATGTCCTTCCACAAAGCTAAGGCATGTGAGTACGCGACATCAAGTTGTACAATAATCCAAACCCGTCAGGTCTTGAGTCCAAATCAACCTTTTCCTCAGCGCGTTACATAAAATAATATTAGCCCTCATGCCATATATGACCACAGTGCAAGGGAATAATTAGAGTTTGAAAACATTGTTAAAATTAATAAATTAAATTAAAAAATTATAACTTATAAAAATTTTATAATATAATATTTTTTACTTTATGTTATATTATATAAAAACTTTACATTATAAAAATTAAGATTAATAACTTCGAATAACTATTAATAAATAAAATAAAAGTCGTCCAGCTAGCAAAAATTAACCCCAAGTACTTTCTCTGTCCTTTTGCAAACTTACTGGTCAGAATAATTAATTAGGCAAAGCATTTGGTTAGGTAATCGTATATAACATTTTTTATTCAGTTTTTATAATGCCGGAGCAAGTTGAATGTAATAAACCAAAATATTTTTTTTTTTTGTGATTTCAAACAGGCCTTTAAAGTTCTATCATTTAGCTTATGTCAATAAAATAATCTATAAATATTAACAGGATACAACTTTGGATGCATTTAGGGACTTCTCTACACAAATCAACTTGAATTCGTTTTCAAATTGTAGAATTGTGGTAATAACTAATGTATAATCTCTAAAAAATATTGTGCAAATAATTATTTATAAAGCTTTGTTTTTTCTGCTTTTCGCTGTAGATTAATTTTGAAAATTATCGAATTTATAAATTAACTTGAGTTCTTTTAGTTTACATTTTTCATTAGTGCCTCCATCAATTAATAAAAATTATATCACTATATAACTCAAGCTGCAGCCATCTATTTTAACCATTATTCCTCAACTAAAAAAAACAAAAACACACTCCCTTAATTCTTTGAGATAGGGATAATCCTCCACTTGTAAATAAATCTAGAAAACCTATAGGCTATGACCTTTAAGTCAAGTCCCTCGAAACTAAGTAGAACTGATATGCAAGTCTCTTCTCCGATCATTACAAAAATTTTCTTGGCGAAAAGTGGTGTAAAAAAAAAAAAAAGACCTCTTGCGGCATAATGGATGCAGGGACTAAACAGACAGATTGAAACTATGGGAGATCCAGATGTAAAGATTTTCAAAATAGGGATTAATGTCACAAGTGAGAAAATTTGGAAATCTACCGTGTGCATTAACAAAATATTTGAGGTGATAAGAAAAATAAAAACTTGGATTTCTTCAGGATTTATTTTAATATAATTTACGAATCAAGTAAAATAAATAATTAGTTTATAAAACAAAAAGACAATTAAATTTCAGTAATTTACCCATGGATAATCCGTTCTTGGTCAAAACACGGTCGTTTTATTCCATCCATTTTCATTTAAAACTCCTCAGTAATGATTCGTACGTTCTTTTTTTTTATTTTTTTTTTCAATTTTATTATGTAATTGTTTCTATCTTTTAAAAGCAACTTTCTTCTCAAATGATATTACTTTTCCAATACTACCCTCTTTTATATATAGTTTTGCAGAAAACATCACAAGCCTTAAAAAAGAGCATATACCTTTAGCTGATCTACAAGAATTCATCTGACAAACTTTGTGCCCTCTTAACTTTAGTATGTAATACTTAGAGCATCTCAACAGCTGTTCGGCATGGGGTATTATTAGCCCACGTCGGTGAATCCTTTATCTAATATGCTTGAATTTTTCATTTTGTGGTTCTTCCAAAAAGAAAATCTTCATTTTGTGGCTGGTAGTTGCCCAATCACATTCAGGGCTCAACCAAATATATATATATGTATATATATGTATGTACGTACACACATGTGTCCATATATGTTGCTACCAACACACATCCATATATGTTGCTATCCAACACAACATCCATATTGTTATCCGTCCAGCCGCCCTGCCATGTGCAAAGCCACCATGTCTTTTTAGTTGCCGAAAAGAACGGATCAACAGCGCCACTAGAACAATCCAAGTTTAAAGTAAATAAATAAATAAATAAAAACTCATCAATTATAGGCAATGTGCAAGGATTGACAAGTTTATTGACCAACAGATATTTATTTTACTTATGTATAATGTGACTGCCCTTGCACTTAACATCAAGTTGAAATTAATTAAAAGTTATATAATATTAATTATGAGAGTTTTTATGATAGGACATACATTCTAAATTTGCTGGTAAGTTTTATTATTTTAACTATTAGATTAATTTTTTAACAATTTGATTATGACTGTCCATGTAGAACGATTTCTAATCATAAATCAAATTATTCAAAAGTTAATTTAATGATAATCGAAAAATGTGTGTCTAATTATAAGTCTTGTCTAATATTATTACAAATTATAAGGGAATATAATGAAAAAGTTGGTGTTGATTGAAAAGAAAATTGATAAACAAAAAAAAACAGGGATTATTGACTTCTTTAAAGGCATGTTTACTTTGCATCAAAGGGAAAAAGATAGTAAAAAGTGATTCTATTTCTCTTTAAATAATATGTTTATTTATAAAATCAGTAATGAGAGTTTTGTAGGTCCCACACAATATAGAAAATAAGAAAAGGGAATACTAATCCTCCCATACCCTTTCATATTGATTCTTTATCAAAGGAAATAAATACCATATTTACTTAGACGTCTAAATTTAAATGTTATTATTGAATATCTATTAGTTAAGTAAAATTGACATTTTAATAATTACATTAAATAATATCTCTATCTCTAAGAAAAATCAATGTCAAGAGATAAAAGGATTCCATATATTATTTGGGCCTACCAAATGCATTACAATTTTAGAGTAAAATTAATGTCAAGAGATATAAGGATTCCATTTCTTATTTGGGCCTATGGTCAATTTGAAAAAAAAAAAAAAAAAACACTTATGTGGTGTTTATTTATTTGTTTTTTCAATTTTACAACCTCCATGGGAAAGTTTGAAACATAACACTTTCAATAAATATAAAGGCATTATTGTTCCCAAGTGTTTATAAGTTAAGGTTACATAAATATATGTTATTTAAGAGTATTTTAGCTTTTTTAGCTAGGAAAAATGATGTGAATTAAATTGAGGAAAAAAGTGGTGGAACGCAATAGTAATAGTAAAAAATGGAACACCACCTCATTTATTAGTAATTTTATAACTAAATAGAGAGAGATAATAACTAATCGTAGAGAAGCTTAGCACATTTAAACTAGATTAGCATCCATTGAGGAACTCTTTTTTATATCAAAGTTACAACTCTGATTTATTAATAAAAATAAAAAATAAAAAATTCATAATCAAATTACATTAAAATTAGAAAAAAATAGATAATCATTCTAAAAGAACAATGTTTGAGGAAACATGATCATTTTCTCAATTTAAATCTCCTTACTTTTTAAGCTTTAAGTTCAATAAAATAATAGTGAATAAAAATAAACTAAAAGAATCATTTTTGTTCTATTCCATACAGTATCAAATAATCCAAAATTACTTTATTGGTCCTCTTCTATTCTCATTCAAAAATTTATATCTATAAACTTTGATATGCCTTGTAAATCTAATTAATTTACGTTGGTATGATAATCAAATAAAAACAAAGTTTTATTACTTTCATAGAGAAAGAAATCTAAAATAACATAATGTTACTCCTTATACATTGTGAATAACCAAATTCCAATTACAATGAAATCTTCAGTGTAAATTAATGCAATTTAGAAGGGTTTAATCTTAATGAAAGGACATTAATCAAATCTTGGATTTTGAAATTGAGAGATTATTAAGAATTCTCACTATTTCTCGTATTTATGCATCCAATTGAATTCAGTGATGTCTTTTATTCATATTTTCTCTCGTCAATAATGTTTTATAGAACTCTTAGAATAATAAATTATAGCATAGGTTGAACTGTCGAATTAGAAAAATTTGGTACCATAATATAGCTTTGTATCAGCTAAGTTCATGAGTAAGAGATAAGCAGACTCAAACCATTAACATCTTCAACAGAGTAAACCATTGCCTCTCAAGCGCTTGACTGATTATACCATAGAGGTCAAAAATAGACAATAAATCCCCCTGAACACAGCTTATAATTTTCATCATAGTGTGCTCTATAAAAAGCCACTTTTATCAAAATGGTTAATTGCACATAAAGAAATAAGTTCTTTTTTCACAAGGTATATCAATAAACCTATTTATTTATGACTGATTTGACTACAGACCAATTCTCTTTTTTACTTGTGATTATTGAACACATCCATAATTGTAATTCTATTTTGATTTTTATGTAACTTTTATTAAGAGACACGTCGTATCCAAGGCATCCTAATTCTTTATTTGTAAAATTATAATTTTTATCAAATCACACATCATAGTGTACAAAGTCTTCCAATTCTTTAAGAGGCTTATTTAATACATTTAAAATATCACACATGGGTTATTAGGCATGCTAGGTTGATGTAGCCCATTTGATTTCTACGTATTTGAGAATCAACAAATTCGACTAACTATGCTAATATAATAGGCAAAAACTGTCTTTTCTGTATACTTTCTCTGGTTTTGATGCTACTGCAAGCTTTACACAATCGATCAAATCATAAAGGATCATATAGATATCCTTGAGTAAATTAGATGGTATCCACTTTTTAACTATCACTATTATATCCTATCACTTATTTTTATTTCTTTGATTCATACCACTGCTCCTAACTAGAAAGGCCCAAATATCATTAGATAACACTCGTTTTTTAGCCATAATTCAAAATACTTATGATTAACAATGTCTTTATTGTAACGTCTCCTTTTACAGACGTCACAGATGTCGTTACATTCATTCATTTAACCATTAATTGAAGCAAAACTATTATAAATAATAACATGTATTTGAAATCATAGTTTGGAAAAGCATACTCAGGATTCGCACATACATTTTTTTTTTTTACAACTCACAAGAAATTATAAATTACTTAATTATAACAATTCGTTTTTCCATAAACATCCTGTAAATAGTTTGCTAATATCTTTGAAAATTAAATTAACCTTTGAAGATAATAATAAAATTCTTTGAACACAGTTCGATAGGTCAAACTCAACCGGCAGGCCGAACTCGATTGGCAGGCCGAAGGTCAACCATCGATAGGTCGCCCGAGGCTTTGCAAAAATAAAATTTTGAGAGCAATAAGTTCGGCAGTCCAACCAGTAATGGTCGGCAGGCCGAACTTAAAAAAAATATTTGAAATAAGTTTTTTTTTTTTAAAACAAGTTTCAAAACTTCAAGGTGTGAAAACAATAAATAAACTCAGAGATAAATCATAAAAATAAACATAGTTTCAAAATTTATAAAACTTCTTTCTTTCTTGGCGTCTTCCATTTGCAATTCATCTTGCTTAGTTCACATGCCCATCTTGGTCCTCCATCTATTCCATAATTCTTTTACCTTTATCTGCAACATGATATAAACTTGAATAAGCTAATGCTTAGTAAGTACATTTGTAAATCTCACAACTTAAAACATTTATGAACATCATCATCATCATTATAATAGTACTCTAGGCACATTTTCATAGGGAACATATCTTTCTTTACATTGTCCATATTAAAACATTATTTATTTTATCTTAAGGGCCCAAGTGTTGCACCATAACATCATCATCATAGGCGCGCCGTCATGAGAGGAGAGGGGTAGCTAATCCCAAACCAAATATGACACATATCATATCATAACTTAACATTTCATTGGGTGTGCAACACTTATTTAGGTAATACATATATACATATTTATACTTTCATGCTTTGAAAAACATTATCATCAAAACATGCATAAACTTTCATAATAATACTTCATGTAAAATCATCATGAGAAATCATCATAAAACCATCATGAACATATATTTCAAACCTTTCATAAACTCATACTTTTCATAAACTCATACTCTTCATAAACACATACTTTTCATAAACATATCATATTGTATGTGAGAATGTACTTACCTCAATAAGCTTACTTAACCTTATCTTGTAGGTGACGATGCCGCGGTTTCGATGTGCCCACTTCATATTGTATTCATGTCATACATTCATAAAATGGCAATTAACATTTATTTTTTAATGAATTAATTACCACAAGTTAACATCATTTCATATAGCATCATATATACATTCATCTCTTGAAACATGACAATTCATACTACATTTTTCATTAACTTTAAAACATTAAAACAACACTTTCAACACACTTATATTTCTGACCTTCATAAATTTAAAAATTAATAACTTTACATTCACATATAATTTGAGTACCAAAATTTGGCAGGAATAAAGATAACACATAAACCTATCACCATTATTTTTCGTTAGTCATAAAAATTTCATTTAATAATTTAAATAAATCACATAACATTCACTTTCAAAACTGCCAGCAATAACAAAACAGTGAGCAGTCCACACTTGCATTCTTATAATAAATTATCTACATTCTAAAATAATTCCATAAAAATATTACATATAATAGACATATAAAATTACAACATACCCAAAAATTAGCTTCAAATAAATTCAACACAATTCAAATCATGCTTTAGAAGGCAGAGGCCAAAAATACATCCTATGTGCAAGTAGTGAGTTTCATGCATTTATCATTTTCCAATAAATTAAATAAAATTTCTATGACCCTAAAATTCATATGACCACATATTAACATATAAATAAAGTAGCACAAAAATTCTCATCATTAAATAAAATCATTTAATTATACAAAAACATTACATAACAAGAATCTAGTAATTTCACAGTTAAAGCAATCACATAACCTAGTCTTAATAAAAATTCTATAACATATGAAATATTCATCATATTATCACCAATATTTCCAGGTTAACATTTAACATCTACATGAACATATTTACTACATTTCATACATAACATCATGCATTTGCATCAAAAACATCACCCATACATATGTGCAACACAATCGATCAGCAATAATTTACTGTGAGTGACGGAGAGAAGAAAATCGATAACTTTTCATGGAAAAATCCAATTGAGGTGAAATTTTGAGGATTAACACATAATACACACATGAATAACTATTAAAAATTTAGAGCAAAACAAAATTCCTAGAAAGAGTTATCGCAGTCGGATTGAGGAGAGATACGATTTCAGAAAATACCAAAAAAATGTGTGCTTGCCTCAAAACAATCCTTTTTAAGCTTCCTTCGAATTTACTCTCACAAAGTTGCAATATTTTATTCAAATGATAGCAAGAGAATTGAGGGAGAGGAGGGAAGGAAACGTAAAGGAAAGAGAGAAAAGAACTTAGAGAATTTGAGAGAGAGAGAGCATTAATGTAAAAATGAGAATGATGCAAGAGGAAACTGATCTCTCCCTTTTTTTTTAACAGAAATTCTGACTAAATTAGAGGCAATCATCACGTAGGAATGGAGGGAATTGAGGGGATAAAAGTCAAAGTTTCAAGAATGGTTCAAGTTACCATATTTCTCAACTTCAAAGAAGGAAACTTCATCAATTAAATCCAATCAATCAAAAGTCAACCATTTATTTTCCCAAAATGAGAAAATTATTCCATAAATATGTCAATTAATCAAAATAAATAATTCAATCACATAATTAACCTTGTCATAAATTTTGTGGAATTTCAGCTGACTGCTAGTCAGCTGTCATCGGCCTACCGATGTCTTTCTTCGGCCTGTCGATTCTTGAAGTCCGGCCTGCAGACGATATACCATCGGCCTGCCATTCCGAGGGGGTCATTTTGGCCTGTTGAACTAAATGGTCTGGCCTGCCGATCTGCCATAACATACAAAAATCATCCAAAACATTAAATTATCATAAAAATATGATTAAACATATAGCATTAATAACAGGAACACTTGAGCACATCAATTCTACGTGAGCGTCACCTGCCATAACACTTCAAATAAAATGGTTAGCACCATTATATCATATATCATAACACATATCGTAAATATAACACTTAACGTTGTTATTAACATGACATAATCCGTTACATAAAAATTTGATGGGTGTTACATTTATACTCTTTAAAAATGGTATGTTTCAAACTTTCTCATAGAAGTGATAAGGTGGAAAAACAATGCCATAGAAGTGACATTTCTCAAATTGACCCATATCCCTTCAACACGACATAGATCATCAAAAGGATCTTGGAGACACATCAAAAAGCTTAGATCTTTTAGAATATGGATTCCTATTCAAAGAGTACATAACCAGATGGATAAGCTCATGCAAATTATTGGCAAATTTAATTTCATGGAAAGATAGCCCATGCTCTTTCCATTATTCAAGAAAGATTGGTCGGGTGGTTCGCCACTTTTTTGCAGGTTATATATTCACTTATGTGGTTTTTTTGATTACTTCTATATTAGGAAAATTTGTTAATTTTTTATTTTATGTGTTGTAGTTTCAATAATTTCATTTCCTTTGATAGAGAATGAAGCCTTCTTTTCATATATCTACAAGGAACCATTCTTTTCATATATCTACATGTAGGACTCGACTAATATATATCATTGAAAATTTGAAACTAATAGGAATTGAATCATTATGGCAAAAAAAAAAAAAAAAGAGTTCAATTTGGAAGGAGGAAAAAAGGGGAAAAAAATACAAAAATATCATTTAATTCGTCATTCCCAAAAAAAAAAAAAAAGAATCAAGTAAGGTTTTATCGTTGAATGAGAAATAGGAAATTCATAGAAAGTTACTAGGCCAAAATGTAATAGTGCACCTACATGCATTCATTGACGTTATCTTTTGACTAGAAAATCGAAAGTTAACTATGGGGACTTTGGGCCATTTAGACACATATTTTATGAAATGGTTCATGCCTGTATAATGTCCAGAGCAACAAGATCAAGTTGATAAGACTTCTTCTCCTAGACTTTGGCCAAATTATATTTCAGATTATCCAGTTTGTCAATTTGTCCTAAGGACTTGACACCATAATCTCCGTCTCTTTTGAAACATTTATATGGTTATTGATTCTTCCATACCCCCTCAAGATGTCTCCTCACCATGCTGTTCATACAAAGCATTTGGTTGATAAATTGTCACCACATGCGACAGATGAGATTAACCTCCAAATTGATATTCAATGGGTGATGATTTGTGTTGGGTTTGGTGCCCTAAAAGCTGTGACATTGTACATTTTGATGATAAATAAATAAAGTGACATTTATAATTATTTTGGTTATGTGTTATGAATACATTTATAAACATCAAGAAAATTTCATGATTATTTATGTGACTATAAATTTAGCATATAAGTGTTATATGCTTAGGGATAACATTTATAGATGAGAATCTAAATAGTCCGTAATAATTAATTAAAGTTTGGGATCTTTAATTAAATATTACAAGTACGGTCCAATCTCATTTAGAATGAAATAGTCATTATCCGGACTATTAATGTAGAGACATTGGATTGGAGGTACTTTATATAATGAGATTATATAGGACTGGACTAGATAAATTATGAATCTCTAATAATCATCCGTTACAAATAGAGTATTCAAATTTATCACTATGATGATCATATATTTGACAGTCTTAATCCTGAGTATTTATTAGACTCCTATTTATGACATTATGTTTTTTGACTTGCATGGTAAGATTTGTGTAAGCACAGATCATAACTTAGCATCTTGAA
>CAMOHE010032757.1:0-18573 GCA_946598075.1 Artocarpus hirsutus | reverse complement strand
CTAATTATGTAAGCTTTAATTATCATGGATCCTCTTACGCGAATATACTAATTATGTAACATAAAATGATTGATAATAACGTGAGAATTGTTCTAATTAGTTATAGTATAATAGTCTCTCAAATTTTTTCACAACCATGCATGTGAAGGAGAAGGACTGAAAACAACATTGCCCTTTTTTTTTTTTCCAATAGGTTGCGTTGTGACTAGTATAAGCCTATGCTATAATAAATAGGATTCCTTCATAACATGTTGAACCGTATATTTCATGTCCCGTGAACTACTTCTAGGACAATATATATCACAGGATACAAGGCCATAAGACTCGTGATTTGTCCAGCTATAAACTTTCCCCAAACATCTTATTGACAATGATGAAACGATGTCTAACATTGTACCTTATATTTAATTTTACCAATTCATATGTTACTGTATCTACATGCCAATGTTAACAGGATTGGATAATGGATATAGCTAAGTTTGGACCTAGATGCCTACCTAGGCTACGTCTTTTGGCTAAGCAGCCGATTAATGTTCTTAAATACTTTTGTTGTTTGGCCATCTGTTTGCTATCTTTCACCCTCCTTTTTACACGAAATTCTGTTTGCAATGAATTGGACGAATTATTACTACAGAAACTAGTACCAAGCATTAGATTATGTAAAGTGTTTATGGTAATGTCGTTTTAACTTATTAGTTCTAACTGTTCTAGTATAAAACAAAAAACATGTTTCAGTGTACAACTCTCATGCGCTACAATGCTTTGGTTCTAATTTATTAGTCCAACTATGTTTTCAAACACACTCGTAATAAAAAAACAAAAGCAATATCTACACAAAAAACATGACAGCATGAATAATTATGATTCATGAAAGTCACCTCAAAATTTTAACCAAATAAAAAGAATAGAAAATTGGCACATAATTAGTTGATGAAGATAATTAGCTGACAATTAAAAACTGTGTTCTATAAGGGTATGTTTTTATACCAACGGCTATACCATAAAACATTCCTCTCTGTAAGTAATGGTTGTGTAAAAGAGAGTGATTATTAAGGTAAAAAAAAAAAGGTGTGCTTGATTGACCTGTAATTGGTGTTCATGACATCATTAGAGTAGCTCTGTCTATTTTTGCGGCACTAATAAACTTTGATGGTATTCCCAACCATAATTTATAAAACAAAGAGCAGCCTTTAAGCACTAGAGTTGCAAACTGCTGAATGTCATTTCCAATTTATTTTTAGTACAACTTCCTACCCCCTAGTTTGTTTAGTATCATTGAAATAATTTCATATTGAGAGCCGTTTAGCTTAAGCTTTATCGGTCATTTTCTCATAATTTGTGGTTACAAAAAGTGCTCGATCAAGCGCAGCATCTAAAAGTGAGCTCTGAATTTCGTTTGGTGCGCTGGTTCAAAAAATTTATTGCTTGAATTGTGAGTTCTAAATTATATGATTTAAATGATGGTTTTAAACTAGCGTTTATAATGTAAAGATTTAAAACGAGAATGAATCATTACATTAAGTTTAAACCAAAAACTAGTGTTTGAAAAACTATAATTTATAAAAAAAAACAAGAATAAAAATGGTGTTTATTAGAAAATGGTTCAAACCGTGTGAACTGAAAGAAGAAGAGGAAGGGGCGAAATGAGTTTATATTTTGGGTGTTTTGACATGTTTAGTATTGCCTTTATAGTTTGAATTAGCCTCAATTATTACTTTACTATACATAAGTTTAAACTGATGTTTGAAATGACCTAAACTCATGCACCAAATGCAATATAAGTTCCTTAAAGAAAGGCTCCTAGTTCTAAGTGCAAACAGTGAAAGCAATCACCAATAAATAGAATTTAATGAATCCATCATTTCTTTTAACAGAATTGAAGCAAAAAAAAAAAATGAAATTTTGATAATACATGCTACTGTTTTGCCCATGCAAATTTAAACGTGGGGAAAGATACATATAAATGGGGCTTGGAATGGGTCACCGCCTCTTTATTACGTAGTACAACAGCCAGTAAAGCATTAGATTGAAACAAAGAAAGCTGGCTTGACCCGCACATGTGTTAGGTCTCTCTGTATAAGTGGTCCAATTACATAACTACGTTACATTATTTATACCAAAGAGTTGGTTCAAGTACTGGTGGATCTTGGATAAGCTCTAACCATTCAATTTTCTTATGTACTTTTTTCACACCTCAATCAAAGATAATATTGTAAGAAAACAGTATTGTTTTATTCTTCTTGCAAGTGATTTTTGTCTAGTATCTATGATGAGAGGGAGATATAACTTCCTACAACTTTTTCTTTTTTCCCTAGCTACCTCTGAGCGTGACTAAAGGAAATTAGTATTGAGTTATAGCTACTTGTGTCGAAAGATAAAACATATCATTTAAGTCCCATCGTGGACTAGTAATGTTGGTACTAAGTTGTAGCTGCCTGCGTCGAAAAATAAAACACATCATCTAGGTCTCGTCATGGACTAATGAACATGAGTCGGCAGTTTAAAAATAATTTAGAAAAACACATCATATTGAACCCAACAAAGACTAGTGGATATGGAGTTGGTGGGAAACTTAAAATTAATTTGAACAAAATACATCATATTAACCTACCAAAGACTAGTGAATATTAAGACGATGGCTTGAAGTACTTTCGTAAAGGACTCCTATTTGAATCTTTTTATCTACCAAACAATTAGGCTACAAGCTTTTTGCTTCTCAAAAATAAAAAAAAAAAGAGAAAAAAAAAACACTCTTAAATATCTCAATAAGTAATATATGAATGAGGTTAGCTAACTAAATTGTAGTTAAATTAGTGTATTTTTTGCAAAAATAGCAAAAACGGAGTGTATATGTAAATTTCGAGCAGTAGGCTTTTACAAGTTTTTTTTTTGTCCTCTCTCATGTCATTTATGTTTCCGAGGCTAAATTAGTGTGCATTTCGTACCCGTAAGATTTTAAAGCTAAATTAATGTATTTTTTGTACAAGTAGCAAAAACTTGCCGCGTGTAAAAATTAAAAAAAAAAAGTTCTTTAGTCCTTACTAACAAATTAGATTATAGAGTCTGTACAATTAGTATTTATTTTTATTTTCTCCTCTACAAGAAGAAATTGAATATCAGTAAAGAGCACATGGTGTTTATTTATGTTGCATGGCTCATAGAAAGTTAATATTTAAGTGAAATGCTTGTTAATTAGCGGAGGACCATGGTTTTGAGTTTTGTTAAACATTTTTATATACTTCAATTTATGTTTCTTTTATTTATATTTTTTTCTCTTCTCTTTCCTTCTCCTTATCTTCTCCAATAGAAGGGCCAAGCCAATTGATTGTTTCAGTTAGACAGACTTTATTGGGGGCCTTAAATTAATGTGCTCCATCATTAAACGAGAGTTAAATTTTAGAAATTTATTCATGGTGAAATCCAAGTTGAATATGATTTGGGGTCTATTAAAAAAAAAAGTGTAATCTGTTGAACTACTCTGAAAAAAAGAAACCAAAGGAAAACTAAAAAATTGGCCAAAGAGTTGACTACTTTAATAGGTATTAGCATAACTAGTTGTTTTCTGTAAGCAGATTAGCAAAATTTGCACGTAATTGCATGTGCAATAATGCAATAAAGTTTCCCAAATATATAATCCACAAGAAATACCTATTTTTCTCCCTAAATGTAACCCCCCACTGCTACATTTTTTTTTTTAAAGGGGGGTTCTATTGGCTAGTAATAGAGATTTATAAAAGTCATTGATCTATGTATACTAAAAAAGTCTGAAAATGATATATATTGCCTGTATTTTTTTTTTTAATTCTCCAAGACTAAAAGAACTATTGTCAATTCATGTGCATTTATTAAACCAATTAAAACCAAAATAACATTAATTTCTAGCATTACCTGACCAAAATGAAATTTGACATGTGGATATTGGATCTCCTTAAGATTTACGGTGCCATATGAAAAACTTACTCCTGAAACAACATTTTTTTAAATGAATGTTATTTTATTAATGGTATTTGGGAATAACCACTTGTTTCATTTTGATATTTGAAGTTTACTTTTAGAGGTCTAGCTACTGTGACTCCTTTATAGCTAAACTATTGATTTTTTGAGTGAAATGTACCATAAAACATTGCTCATGGGGCGGATAAAATACAAAAACAAGCAAATCTAAAAAAAAAAAAAAATTATAGAAGGAAAAAAAGAAAAAAGAAAAAAGAAAAAAGAATATGGATTAGACGAGACAATTCATTTGTTTGTTTGTTTTTTTTTTTTTTGAATTTTAAATCTATTTTTTCTTTCTTTTTTTTAACATGCTTGTCTTTTTAACATTTTGTCTCTTTTATATTCCTTGTGTGTTATCTTCAAGTTAGAAACCACTTGAAAATAAATAATTTACAAACAAAATAACCAAAATTTTATATTGTAAAACGAGATAAATACATGTCCTCAAATATCATTAATGCAAATAATCCAAAAATAATTTAGTCTATACTATCCAGGAAAAGGTGAATGTGCTTTTGCACGAGGTTGAGAAGGGGCATGAGGTCTCTTTTTTTTTTTTTTTCCTTTTGCTTATTTATTCATTTATTTTTTATTTTTTGCTTCAATATTTTTATGTCTTCTTTTTTCCTATTTGCATACCTAGTCCTTCATTTTTCTAATTTTTGTATCTCTTTGCTGTTATTTTTAATTTTCAGATTAACAATTTCTTTTTAAATATTCTCTCTGCATAACTTTTTTTACCAAACCAAACAATTAGAAGAACAATAAAATTAATTTAAATTTTATAAGATATATATATTTTTATCTTTGTATCTAAAAAATATGATTAACGTACCTGCAAGGCACATGCTTGTTGGCAGTTTAATAAAATAAGGAAAACATAAAGTTATGCCTATCGATTGGATTTTTTCCCCTCATCCTACTAAAGAATCCTAACTTTTTAATTACTTCAGACAACTGCTTTGGGCCAGACACATTGTGTGTGAATTTAGAGCATCCAAATGTCCGATAAATTTTACCATATTCCATGGCCAGGAAACTAGAAGAAGATGGTTTTTTTTATTTTAATTTAATTTTAATTGCAGATCTCAAGACTTGGTAAAAAAATGGCAGTTGCTCAATTTTTACTCCTCCAGACTTGGTTTGGTTCTATGTTGAGTCCAACTGAGACGTCTTACCAAATATAGATGTCAAAAAGTGCTCCAATTGGAACGGGAAAGAACATGAAAATATTAAAATACTAAAAAAGCCCATAAGGAAAATATATATATATATTATATATATATATATATATGTTAGCCAATAAATGGAGTGCCTTTATGCTGTACAATCATTACAGCACACATAACAAATACAGCAGTCAAACACACACACAAAAAATAAAATAAAATAAAATAACATAAAATAAAATAAAAAAACACAAATACAGGAAAAAATTAAAAGGAATATAAGAGTAAGAGTACATATTACTGATATTCAGTCAGAAAATCCCAAAGGAGACATTACATTACAGAATTCCATGCTTCTCTTTCACTGTATGTCTACCATAATATCATACATGTGTTGGAAGGGCATCTAAAAAACTCATCACCTGCCACTGATAACTCCATTTCTTCTTCTTTTTTTTTTCCCTTTCTTTTCTTTTCTCATTCACAAACCCCACCCCCCCCAACCAAAAAAAAAAAAAAAAGCCTAAGGATAGTATCAGAATTTCCATGCCTTTGTACTGTCATCAAGAGGCACAGGATCTTTTTGTTAGTTATTTTTTTGGGATTCGGGATTGGGTTTGGGTTTTTGACAGGTCTCAGCAGGGCTGTTTCGGGTGCCAGAAAGCTCCTTCCCAGCTTAGATTCAGGCACCCATTTGCCCCACAAACAAAACCCAGAAAGGGTATCAATATCACCAACTTGTAAAAGTTGGTTGGCTTATATAATTGGATTTTCTCAGAAGCCAAATGGGTTTTTCTTAGCTCAGGGTTTGAACTTTTTTTTTTTTTTTTTCCTTGGGTTGGTCAGAGATCTGGGATTATTGAGTGGGAATGTTGAAGGTGTTTTTCTGATATCTGGGCTTTGAAGGTTTGTCCTTGTGAATCTCTTCACGCAGGGGTAAGCATCAACACAATCAGTTCCTTAAATCATCCACATTTCTATATTTTGTATAATTTTTTCTCTCTCTTTTATGTCTGTTTATTAGTAGAGGCTCTTTTTAATGGCTAAAGTTTGTGCTTTTGTTTTGTTGAAATGGTTTTTAATTACGGACCAAAACTTGCTCCAAGACATAATTGGGATCTTTTGAAAAGATATGTCCAAGGTGTTATGATCTGTTCGTTTTCTGTTCCCATCAATTTTCATACATAAAAGGAGTAGCTTGGAATTTATCAACTTTGGATAGTATTCATAAAGAGTGAATTATTTGGAAAGATTTCAGATTTCTTTATGGTTCTTGTAATAGGTTAAAAAAAGGGAGAATCTTGATATAAGGTTTTGCTTTCGTTATTATCAAAGTACTTGTAATAGGTGGAACAAGTGAGAATCTTGATATAAGATTTTGCTTTGATAATTATCATCATTATTTTTTATTTATGTCCTGCTCAAACTTTTATAGGCATCCAGATATATGAGAAAAAGAAAATGGCTTCTGATCTCAACGCGGAGTTATCCAAGAAAACTGCCATTTTTGGTCTGAAGGTCTGGGAAGTAATTGGTATTGCTGTTGCACTGTTTATTGTAATTATCCTTTCCGTGCTGTCGCTTTGTCTTACTTCCCGGAAGAAATCGGGAAGAGCTAGGAATAGGGTTCCCCTTAGCCAAATCCCGACGGTCTCAAAAGAAATTAAGGAGGTTCGAGTGGAGCAAGTAGCCGCAAGTGAATTCGTTCCGCGTGATGGAATTCTTCTCACCATTCATGATAAATCCAGTGACAAGGAGTCGGAGAAGGTTCTACTCCATCTGGGAATAGGCAAATCGAAGACCGGAGAGAATAGCAGTCAGTCAGGTTCATTTAATCGCTTTGACAAAGATGGTGCCGGATCACAATCAGGAGAAGAAGGGAGTTCTGGCACTATGACTGT
Source organism: Artocarpus hirsutus (assembly GCA_946598075.1). Classification (NCBI taxonomy): domain Eukaryota; kingdom Viridiplantae; phylum Streptophyta; class Magnoliopsida; order Rosales; family Moraceae; genus Artocarpus; species Artocarpus hirsutus. Next base: position 11,507 of record CAMOHE010032757.1, on the reverse strand, counting down.
GTACAAGCCATCTTCTTCATATCCAATAACTGCACCGTCTCCACTGAGTGGCCTGCCTGAATTCTCGCACTTAGGTTGGGGGCATTGGTTCACATTAAGAGATCTTGAGCTTGCGACTAACCGGTTTTCAAAAGAAAATGTTCTTGGTGAGGGTGGATATGGAGTCGTTTACCGGGGGCATCTGATCAACGGAACTCCTGTGGCAGTCAAGAAGATCCTCAACAACCTGTAAGTTTAAAGACCTTTAGATTCTGATCTTGACATGATGCGCTTCTCATTTCTGTTGTCAAGTGCTTGTCTGAGCTGGAACTCTTATACTCCAACAGGGGCCAGGCAGAGAAAGAATTTAGAGTGGAAGTCGAAGCAATTGGCCATGTGCGCCATAAGAATTTGGTCCGTCTTCTGGGGTACTGCATTGAAGGCACTCACAGGTACCAATTTTTTTTTTTTTTAAGCGTGTTCTAACTCTATAGTCGTTTTTTTTCATATCTTTGCTTAAATTTTATTCTCTGTAAAGATGATGAAATATTTGTTACTTTGCTAATGAAAGAAATTTCTATGTCGCTTGAATTTGAGAGGTTGCTTGATTATTGGTTTTTTGTATTATATACTACAGTTTACTAACGAACGATAACTCAATTTCAGGATGTTGGTTTATGAGTACGTAAACAATGGAAATTTAGAGCAGTGGCTTCATGGAGCTATGCGTCAGCATGGATATCTCACTTGGGAAGCCCGCATGAAGGTCCTTCTTGGCACAGCCAAAGCGTAAGTCAACTTAACTTCATCCTTTTCAGGCGTTCAAAGATTTGACCTTTTTAATTGTGTTTTTTAGTTCTCATTTCATATAACTACTTGCTTCAGTCTTGCCTACTTACACGAGGCTATTGAACCAAAGGTGGTTCATCGAGACATCAAATCAAGCAATATCTTGATTGATGATGACTTTAATGCAAAGGTATCTGATTTTGGCCTGGCCAAGCTGCTGGGTGCTGGAAGAAGTCATGTGACAACTCGCGTTATGGGGACCTTTGGGTTAGTATTCTTTTTTCTCTAAAGCATAGTACTTTTTTCTATTCTCAAATTTGTCCCCTTTAATTCTGGACATTCAGAGTGTGTTGTCAAAGTGGTACACATGGAGCAAGTGGTCACCATATTTATTTCTTGTCCTGGTTTCGTCCCAACATTTTGCAGATATGTTGCTCCTGAATACGCAAATACTGGCCTTTTGAATGAAAAAAGTGATGTCTATAGCTTTGGAGTTTTGCTTTTAGAAGCAATTACTGGCAGAGATCCTGTAGACTATGGTCGCCCTGGACCTGAGGTATGCTATTGTTTTGTTTTCTGCAAATGACAAAGTTTGTCCAAGTTGAAATTGGATGGTGGATTGTGTAGCCCTATCGGTGTACATTTTTGGTTGGAATTTAGAAATTAACCTCGATGTTAACTGTTGTAGATCGCTGTAATTATTCTGTTAAATTGACCTCATCTGGCTGCTTTTCTCCTATTTTCATTTATTGGACATGATTTGTCTGGTTAATGGTTATGGATTTGCAAATGTGATGACTAAACCTGAGTGGTCCAAATAGTTTTATTCTGATTACGAAAGGGTCATTAGGCTACAATTTTAATCTTGCTACTTGGATCCTGTCTTGCTATATCCAACGTAAGAATAAGATTATCGTCACTCCTAGTCAATTGTTTTTCATCAATTTTCGTAAATTGGACTGAAACTTCGGAAAACTTTCCGTTGTTTCAGGACTTGACTGCACAGATTTCCATTGGTCCAGCTGCCATGAACATCACTCTACTTAAATCCAACTTTAGATGTTGATGTGTCATCAATGAATTCATACATGTTGCCTTCTTTTGACTTAGCTTCTAATTATTGAATGTTACTATCATGGGAATTAATCACATTTATCCCAATTCCTCAATCTACTTGTTTTCTCCTATTATGGTATTTATGATCCTTAGCATTCACTTTGGAGAGTGTCAAAGTTAGGAAACTGAGAAATGAAATCAGCATGGTCGTTACCTGTTCGTAGAGATTTATTTGACATGCAATGAATTCATACTTAACAGGTAAATCTAGTAGATTGGCTAAAGATGATGGTAGGGAGCAGGCGCTCGGAAGAGGTGGTAGACCCGAACATTGAGGTGAGGCCCTCAACAAGAGCCCTAAAACGAGCCCTTTTGACTGCATTGAGGTGTGTTGATCCAGATTCCCAGAAAAGACCCAAGATGGGCCAAGTTGTTCGTATGCTTGAGTCAGAGGAGTATCCTATATCAAGAGAGGTCAGTCACTTTCTTGTTTTATATTTATGGCATGGTTTCTGTTGGATTCAAATTGAGTGTCTTATATCTGAAGCTGATTTGTTTGTGCACTTTTTTGATCCTTTATTGTGTCTAGCCTCTCAATCATTTGGAGTTTTCAATTGAGATAGGCTCATCAATGACAGGACAATTGATTCTTAACCTTTATTCGGGTCTGAACTTTTTTTGTAAAATCTCTGATAATTACATTTCAGGATCGAAGGCGCCGAAGAGCCCAAGCAGGTAGCATGGAGATTGATTCCCAGAAGGAATTTTCAGATACCGACCGGAGTGACAATCCGGGTTGATCAAATAACAGAGGATACCAACGGTCATAACCAACACGAATTCATTCAAGTATCCGAGGCATATATTATCATTATTCTTAAAATTCTTTCAACTCTTTCATTTCTTGAGCTTGTCTATCTGAACTAATGTCACCTGTGGCACTTGGGGGTTGGTCGGAGACCGGGAGGGGAAGGCAGTCGGGAGTCGTTGAGATGATCTTTTTGTTTCGTTTTGTTTTGTTGTTTTTTTCTCTTTTTTTTTTTTTTTTTTTTTTTTGGTTTTTTCAAAATCTTGCTTCTTACTTGTAGATGGAGAGATTATTGTTTGTGTATGAAAGTGGTGGTTTGTGAAGATCCCATAACATTGGAGATATGTACAGAATTAATTGGTAGTAGCCCGTCAAAATTGTTTGATGAATATGCTCTCTTTTCTAGTCTGCCAAACAAAGAAAAAAAAAGTAAACAACTTTCTCTTGGTAATACTTTATGATTGTATCAAGAATACAGCTGTCATGAAAGCTCAAAAAAAAAAAAAAAAAAAATCATCGCCACGTTGTGGGTCCTTGCCTTTTGTTGGGATCCATCAGCCCTTTAGAGTAGGCACAAGACAGCTGATTTCCCCCTTAAGTGAAGCAAAACGACAACAACATGTTCATAAAAATATGGTGTCCATAATAATGCTTAGAATCATGATTACAAAGATTGGTTTTGAGTACAAAATTAAGATATTTAGATTAATCTTCTTTTTTTTTTGTCCCGAGATCTAAATTCTTTAATATAATGAACTCTGTCTTAAACCGTTGGCATTTTTGCATACTATTTAATTTTATGTAATTTTGGTTACATCTGACGTTCAAATGCATGCATTAAGTGTATACCATAGCGTAAAAAATTAAAAAGTCCCATAAAGACTAGTGTCCACTCTCCCCTGTTTCTTAGCAAGCCTTGCCAGTTTCCATTTTGCATGCTGGTTTGAATTGGTGCAGCTTTTTTTAGTTTAAACTTGTGGTTTTGAGCATGCACTTACACGATAGTTTTGAATCGAGTTTGAAATGTAAATATTGTTCATGGAATAAAACATAACATCAAATAACACATGTTTGAAATATCCCTAAACTATGGTTTAGAAAAGAAAACAAAAAATATAAAAATGTCCAAATCCTCAAAACTAACCGTTCGACCTATTTTAAACCATCTTCATTATTTTGTTTGGTTTACCAAACATTGGTTAAAATTGGATAGGTTCAATTGGTGAGAATCTATGTATCAAACACCACATAAAGTCCCACGCACACAATCACAAATAGCACTACAAACTGCAAAGGCTTTTACACGGTCGAATCCGAGTCTGGACTCTAGCTTTGCAAAATCTACCATCACATCACAGGATCATCATTTTCTCGCATACATATTTCTCTTTCCTTCTGATCATAGATTGCAATGTGCCCTTGGTTTGCTCTCGGCCACATTACTCCATACCTCCACATCTCCAACAAACACAATCCAAACTCCTACGTTTCAATCTTTCCCCCACCTCATTGCTTTCGTCGCAATCGTGCCGAAACCTGTTCTGACGTCCCAACCTCCAGCCATGGACCCCGCGGAGCCCGACTTTCGCCTTCGCGGCCTCAAACCCCACATTATCTTCTTTGACTTAGCTTAGTACTATATAACCAAGTTGGCGCGCCAAGTGCGCATACTATTCTGTCGTCAGTGCAGTCGCTAGCGGCTACAACTTATAATCGGATAGAAAAGTCGACGAAGAAAAAAGGACTGTGGAGGAGCAAAGACAAAGAAATCTATGGCCCGTCTGCCAATTATCTTGCGAGAACAAGTCCTTGCTTCTGGCTGGACCGAATCTACCTGAGCGGCCTTTTGATACTTTGGAAGACAGATGGATCCACTGGCTAGGCAGGTTCAAGCCGGATTTGGTGTTTTTCAGTATCATGTCATGGTGCTATTAGAATGAAGTTGTAGTCCCTTGATTATGGCTAGATTTTCATTCCAGTTATAAATTGGGCAAGTTTGTAAAATTACAATTCGTTTCTTATAAATAGTTGTCGTGAACTCATGTGTAATTGAAAGACAGGGAATTCCTAGGTGGAGAAGGCAAATTTGTGTTGCGAATTAGATGTTCTAATTTCATCGAGAGTCAAAAAAAAAAAAAGTGAAACACATGAAATAAAAAATAAACAAGATCACACAAATTTTATAATGGTTCACCCTTAATGTAAGAGTTACGTCCACTTTCAACCATTGTAAAATAATTCGCTATAATAATAAAAAATTTTATAAGAGAAAAATTACACACTATCTCTCTAGTTTTTTTTTCCTCTCTCTGTATATTTTTTTGAGTTATATGAATAAGTCCTACAATGTCCTATTTATATATTTTCAAGAAACAGAAAGCTGCCGTGTGAAAAGAGCTTTGCTCTAGATTGCCTGGACACGCATGCAGCCACGCCCTTATTTGGAGCCCTAAAGCACGCTCTCTGCCACACCTTACTGTTGCGTCCTTATTCGATCCTCATAATCCTCTGCATAGGATGATAATTCGTAAGATGTAAATTATGCTCCATACTTCTTGACATTTTGCACCACAAGTTGAACAAGGTGTTTTTAGCTATCAGATTAACTTTTTAGCAGCCTGATTTGCAACTACAAAGTTTTGTATTATGTGTTGCAAATTTTTAACATGGATAGTCGTAGATCAGACTATCAAATGACTAACCCCACAGTTAAAATAACATGTTTCACAGGTTGTACAAAATTGCCTTCTTCACTATAAATATTTCCTTGAAAAAATCAGTACATACATAGTATTTATTTTCTTGTTGATGATTACGCTTGTGCATTTAATCTCCCACGGTATATGTAAATGTTTGGGTTTATTTTATAAATTAACAAAACGCTTACACAATATGCCAAGCCAAGATTATATTTTATGTTTAGCAAAATAGTTTAAACTGTTGAGTTTAAATCATTCACACTTAGAGCTTTCACATGTTATACCTTGGAACTCATTTTTTTGGCTCAAACTCATTTGCTTTACATGTCACATCTTAGATGTCATGTCGGTTGCAGTGAAGTAGAAGGCCGTTAAGTGAGGAGCGAAGGTTGCTCTTAGCCCTTGGACCTTTTGTTTTATGGTCGTTTCAAATTTCAATACTAATGTAAATACTATATTCAATTTGAGACAATGGTAATAAAATGAATGTTATGTCGTCCTTGTTTTTCTAATGGATATTACAAACACGCAATTGAATTACAAATTAATTAAATATTACAGATCAAACGGTGTACTTAATTCTCCAAATCTTTACAGATTTTAACGAATTATTTGGAATTATGGATTACTAAATTGACTGGAGCTATCATTTATCTATTTATTGGTTAGTATTAATGATTGGAAAAATGTTTGTTGGCTATGGAATGCTGCGATATCTACATAACTATCAACATAAATGAATGCTATTCAACTTCAACAGTGATAGAGCCAAAAATTTTAGTCGAGTACTAATAACTAAAACAAAAATATAATGGGGACCTTTAGAACTTTTAATGGGAGCTATGTGTATATTAATTGGCCCCCATGAGTGGTATTCAACATAATATTGATTGTCATATTCTATTGTGGTACTGTTCTATGATGTTAAGTTCCTGCCCTTTGGTCACAATGTAAAGTTGCAACTTGTAACTAAGCTAAGAGATACTTGTACCTCAACTCTAACCACTCATATGTTGTTAGAAAATGATGCATATTACCCTTGGTACTTGGAGCAACAGATAAATAGTCCAAAAATTGACAAGAAGAATCTCTCATCCTAGCTAGTATGAGCACCTCTTTGAATTTTCTGAAGTAAAAGTTTCACCAAATTTATAGTATAAATGACTCACAATATGGTTTAAGAGACTCTCCAAAACCTTGGTACATTTAGGGAAATTTAGAGAGTAGAAGGGTGAGAAGATCTTCATTTTGGCATTACAACAACCAAAGTCCACAAAAAAGTGGAACTGATCAGGCTTTTGTTAGTGCTGATCATGCTTCATATGCTTTAGAAGCAGCATTGTCATCGGTTTGTAACAAGGATAATTATGGGAATTGTGCAGTGAGAGTTAATGAGAATGGGAAAAGAGTTGTGGATGTTGCCAAGCTTGGAGATCAAGAACGGAGCTCATCAAGTGCATTGAAAGTGACAACCTTGGGTTGTTGAAGAAGATTGGGAAAAGGATGGACTAGTACGGATCCCTTTTCTCTTAGGATTATTTAGCTTTAACATCTCATTCCTTGAGCATACTTCTACATAGTTATTCTTAGCATGTATTTAGAGAAATGGTTTTGAACTCAAACAGTATAAAGCTTATTATTGCTACAACGAGGTTCTCAAATATCCTATTAGCGTTATTATCATTTTGGTAAATTGTGGTTTAAAACAAATATTGCATTAGCACCTATTGTTTGAAAAAAATAAAAAAATTCCTATAATTTTCAAAAATATTATTTTGATACCTTAAGCCTGTGTTTTATGACATGACTTTTCTTATTTACCCTTTTATTAACGAAGCTCGTATTATTATATTGAAACAAAAAAAGAAAATAAGTACAAACAATACAAAAAATGATTAAATCCATGTATATAATTTTATGTGATGAGTTTTGTTTAACCTTTTATCTTGATTTTCTATTATTGCTTCATAAAAATAATAGGGAATTTTAATAATAAAATACAAATTTAGGATATTAAAAGAATATTTTTGAAAACTATAGGGTATAATTTTTATATTTTTAAAATAACACGTTATCAATATGGTGTTCATTCTTATTTTCATTATGTGGGTTATCAATATGGTGTTCATTCTTATTTTCATTATGTGTGATCATTAACGTCTCACATGGGGCCTAGTTTGGCTATCTACCACACTTTTTCTTGAAAAAAAACCTGCTTGTCTCCCCTTACTTCCTTAAAACTCAGATATAGTTTCATATCCACAAGATTTTTCTCACATTACCACTAGTTTCTCTACTCAATTTTCGGAATTATCACAATTTACAAACTCTCCTATTTTTTCTCTCTTTTTATTCCTTAAATAAGTTCCTCTTATTTATTTATGTTTTTCATTCGTTTATTTTTAATTACATTTACAAAAAATAAAATTTAAAAAACAGACAAATTAACTAGTTTCAACAACTTGTAGGTTATGATGTAATGTGAATGTGTTTCCTCCTTATAAATGGGAAGAAGTTGCGTATGATAGCATTGAATATGGAATTTTAATATTAAAAGTTGCAATGGAGAGTTATACTATTTTAGAACTTTTTTCTGTTTATTTATAGAAGTTAATTTAGAGCTTTTTCAAAATTTAGGCAATGTGGGACACAATACAAAATTTACTGCATAAATATGATTAACTATGTATTTATTTTTAGTTACACTACAACTGCTAGTTAACCATGAATTGTGCTTGTAGAATTGGTGTAAAGTTACCCACCGTAGAGATAAGATATAAAAATTTGTATGTAGAAGCATGTCAAGCAGTTGATGGAAAGCCCCCACTCCCAACTTTATGGAATGCTTTGAAAAAGATGATTTCTGTAAGTACTAATTTTTAACTGTAGTACTATCCTATTATATGCCTAGTTTCATAGCTTGGTTGCTTGTTATATTTTGAACACCTTCAGAAATTGTGAATTGTACATTTTCATTTTTTTACTATAGTTGAATGCACATCAGTATAAGCTTCATACTTCGTTGTTTCAGTATCTTGGAAAGCTGTTGGTTTCAAAGTCACGTGGAACGATAAGTATCATAACAGATGCTAGTGGAATCACAAAGCCCGGAAGGTAGCAATTCTTTGAAGCTCAAATTAAGTTACTTTTCTTAGTATTACCTTTTTTTTTTTTTTTGGCAAGCTATTCTTGGAATGGTCTTGCATTCTTTTGACTTCATCTCTGTTGCAGGATGACTCTCTTGGTGGGCCCTCCAGGACGTGGGAAGACTTCCCTTTCAAAGGCTCTCAGTGGGAATCTAATTAACCAATCACTTCAGGTCTTACTCTTTTCATCAACATGGTTAATTTTTAAAAGCAACAAATCAAGAAAAGATTCAAAACGTCTCTTGTTTAAGTATCAAGTCCCTTACCAAATACTAAACAAAGTATATATGAATTACATGTAGTGACCTGGCTTTACAAGCCATTACGTAATGCTCTTTTTTTAAACTTAATCTTAATATTACTCATCAATATGCAGGATATATATATATATTTTAAGATAACCAAAAGACTTAGTTATATTGCTTAATTATTTCCCATAATATTTTTAAAACATTTGTCTACTCATAATTATAGACTATTTACTTAAATTTAATTATAAAAGCAGTACTAGTTTTTAACTAGACTGTGACATACTATAAAATAAACAGTTTATCAAAAGCGAAATTAAAACTTGTAGTGGTATCAATAGCTCAATCAACACATTTGCCCTACTGCCATACCCAGCTCATCAACTTTTCTTACCGGCCTCTTGGTAGGATTTTCTACAGCATTGAGGATCTAGACGAGCTTTTGCTCAGCAAGTCAAAGCACATCTCACAAAATATTTTATAAGAATACAATAGTAATGCAATGTACGGTTCTATTTATGCTTACTTATGAACATCTTATTATCATTTATAACTTATCCTTCATTTTAGACCTAAGTAACCGTACCGAGTGCGTGTGATTGTCGAGCATTGAGATCATATCTTAACTTGGTGCACCCCTTAGGTCGTGAGACTTATATACCTCACCTGAGTAGAGGTTGGTACGATACTTTCTTATTTTATCATGTCACTTTGGGGTTTATATTAATAACTTTGTAATCTAAGTGAACGTACTTTATGTAATGGCTTGGTATTAAAGACAATATGCATAACATTGTAATCATATAGCATTCATTAATAAGGCATATAAAATCAATTTCTTCAAGTTGTAGGTGAGGTTTGGGACTTACTTGAACCCTATGCTAATGCTCCTCTTAATTCCTTTTTCTTTGGTTAGTTGGTTTTGTATCCTGTTAATGTGACACTTGACTATTAGTTTGTGTATGTTGTTTAACTTGGGTAAATTGAAGCCAATTAATGTCTCGTTTAATGGCTTTAAACCTTGTATGTCGAGAATTATTGCTTGTTTTAAAACTTTAAGCTTAACTAGGGTCCGTTTTGAACTTTTTTTTTTTTGGTAAAAATGACGTTTTTTCCCTCAACAAGTCTTGAAATCACCAAACATTTTGGAACAAATTTTTTGATTGCTTGCTACCCCAAACAGTGCAGTAAATCTACCTATATAGTAAAAAACATACAACTTTTCTTATCTTTACCTTTCAACTCAAATTGTGAAAATCTTGACATTTTTGCCCCTAACTAGTCTTGAAAATTTTTCAAACTCTTTGAAAATAAACTTGGGTTGACTTCCTACTCAAAACAAGATAAAATTTGAAGTTTTAACTGACTATGCTATAGTTTTAACTGATTTTACTGCTATGCAGTGAAAATACAGATTTTACTGCTTTTTACAGTTTTAACTTGAAATATGAAAATTTGACGTTTTAGCCCCTACACCAAGATAAAATTGTTTGGCACTATTAGCTATAGTTTTTAACAAGGATTAAAATATTCCGAAAGCTTAGAGGCTGATTCAATCATTTTAAAAATACTTTCCTATTTTTACCATTTAAATAGTTTTACGATAAAACTTTACAAAATTTGTAACTCAAAACTGGTATGGAATTGATGGGAACCTTGTTTCACGAGAGTTGATAGTTTTGGCAAGATCTACATTTTTTGTGCATTAAATTTTCTTAAAATCAATCATTTCAAGAGACATTGAGCTAATTAAATCTAAAATGTCAGTTTTGAAAAATGGCATTTTGGTTAGATCTGGTTGCATCTTGGGGAAGCTTGTTTCACAAGAAATGCTTATCTTGATGTTTTCAATAAAACATATGTTGGGCTCAAAAATCAAATCCATCTTGAAACCCCTCTAAAACTTGAATCTTTAAAAATTGTTTTAAGGTGTGTGCAACACATTTTGCAACAAAGTTTCCTTTTTGGTGAAAAAGCCTTACTCTAAGCCTAACCATCATATTTACAATAGCACAACACATAAATAAATCATGGCATAATAAGTCTTTTATATGCTCAAGTCTAAAAATCATTATTTACAACCCATGAAAATTAAAAACACATACTTTGCATAAAAAGTTTAAAGGTTAGGGTTTATACCTAGTGTGTTTAAGATGTTGGACCATTTTTGTTGATGAATATGGCCACTAAAACTCCTTATCCTCAGGATGAAAACATAGAAAATCAATATCTAATAAACTCTGAACTTTGACAAAAACCCACTTTGAAAATTTAGATTTTTACCTTGAAACTTCAATGAATTACTTCAATCCTTCTTCAAACTTCCTAATCTTGTTTGTAGTCGAGAGTTAAGAATTTGGATCATCAAAAATTTGAGAGAAAAGGATAGAGAGAGGGATGGTTTTGTTGAGAGAGAAAATGAGAGAGAATTTTGCTTCATGAAACAAACTTGGAGAGGAAGAAAAATGAGGTTTTTAATTTGGTGTGGCGTCCGGCCCGGGCGTACTCTCTCAAGCCTCCATAGGACCCACCTTGCGGGGCCCCCGGACTTGTGGCTCTTATTGGTAGACCATGCCCGTGCCGCCCACTCATCCGTACTGTCCCCTCTGGGGCCCTCTGTCCCCTCTGGGGCCCTCTGGCCCCTCAGGGATTTATTTCACGTCCCTTGGGTTCGAATCTCAAACCTCCCTTAAGAGGTTCTTATTTCCATCTCGAGTACCAATTAAGCTACCTCTATTGGTACTCGAGATGGAAATAAGAACCTCTTAAGGGAGGTTTGAGG